>CAUYLG010058454.1:0-39629 GCA_963573385.1 Cacajao melanocephalus
CGCCAAGTCCGGGTCCAGTCTCTCTGACCAATACAGGTGCCCATGCTTTGTTTCCCCACTGACCAATCTATTGCCCTCACCCCCTATAAAACCCCACGCCCAGAATGGCCGGGTGCGACTTCTCTGGCCTCTCTCTCTCTCCCTCCCTCCCCCTGGGGCCACAGAACCTCGCCCGGGAGCTAAATAACTGGAATTTAATTTGTCTCATGCTGGCCTCAGTTTCCTCATTTTAAACTCGGCAATATCCTTACAAGAATAACCTTACATCAGTTACAAACTCACTCTTGAAGTCCAGAAACCCTGGACCTCCCTTCTGCCCATACTCCTAGCCCGTATCAGAGCCAGTCCAAAAGCACCCTCCTTCCTCAGCCCATTTGAGTTAATGTATGGACTCTGTTTCCTCCTACAAAACAGGCCCCTTCTAACTCAGCTAGGAGAGGACCTCCCAACAGTTTTCCTCATCTGCCATCTCCTCCGTAAACAAGCAGACCAGGCCCTCCCAAAATCCCACAGAGGCCCCACCAACCAGACTCTCCTATCAGGAGAGCAGGTCGTCCTAAAAACTCTTAACCCAGCAAGCCTTAAACCAAAGTGAAAGGGCCCTTTTCAAGTTATTCTTACAACTCCCACCACAGCCAGACTCTCAGGACATGCCTCTTGGTGCCATCTTTTCAGATTAAAAAGAGCTCCCAAAGCACCCACTGACCTGCCAACTGCCATCCTCCACACGTCCCCGAGGAAGACTCATGAGCGGTAACTCCATGTATCACCACTGTCCCTGCTCCACGTGCCAAGGCCTCGTGACAAGGAACAGCCTTCCCACAAAGCATACCAAATATTAGAAGTCCTCACCTTGCTCCCATTTCCACACGAAAATAAAGTCCTAGCTCACCTATTCATTGCTCATTTGCAAGGAGAATTTGATGAGCCATGTGATGTTATCATCCGCCTCAGACACCCTCTAGAAGAGGGCACGTCCCTGTACAGGCCCTGCCAACTCCTTCCCCCAGATACAGAATCCCATTCCTCCTCAAGTTTCTACTTTAATAGTCACCCACTGCCTCTGCTCCCTCATACTCCCTTCTGACTTCTACAAGGCTCCCACACTCTGGATCTCTCTCACTCCTTGTTATGGAGGCTCCCACGCTCTCTGGATCTCTCACACGTTTTCAATGAGGCTCGCACACTCTGGATCTCTCATTCCTTATTACTGAGGCTCGCACGCTCTCTGGATCTCTCACGCCTTGTTACCGAGGCTCGCAGGCTCTCTGGATCTCTCACGCCTTGTTACCGAGGCTCGCAGGCTCTCTGGATCTCTCACTCCTTGTTACTGAGGCTCGCACGCTCTCCGGATCTCTCACTCCTTGTTACTGAGGCTCGCACACTCTCCGGATCTCTCACTCCTTGTTACTGAGGCTCACACGCTCTCTGGATCTCTCACGCCTTGTTACTGAGGCTCACAGGCTCTCTGGATCTCTCACGCTTTGTTACTGAGGCTCACAGGCTCTCTGGATCTCTCATGCCTTGTTCTGGATCTCTCCTTGTTACTGAGGCTCGCACGCTCTCTGGATCTCTCACGCTTTGTTACTGAGGCTCGCACGCTCTCTGGATCCCTCACTCCTTGTTACTGAGGCTCGCACGCTCTCTGGATCTCTCTCTCTCATGCCTTGTTACTGAGCTCCAGCTCTACACTTGCTTCCGGTTGCTGCACCTGTGTTTCCCTTTCCTCTACTGCCTACTCAGCCCTCCCAGTTTCTCAGCCCTGGGACCATACTCCTGTTCGCTTTTTTATACACCATCCAAAAAGCCTCTGCCTCTGTAGCAGAGCCCTCGCTCTCACACTCTCACTGCAAACTATCCCACTACCCTGCAAATAGAGCTACCGAACGTCTCTCCACATACGCTGCCAAGTATAACCATGCAAAACTCCCTCACCCTCCCATCCAATGTTGACCAAGCCCCCTTATGTGTCACCTCTTGGAATGGACACATACACGTAGGCACCATCCCTCCCTCTGCCTGTGGCTCAACTCAGACCATCTCTCATCCCTCTTCCCATACCTCACTGAGTAAATTATTCAGTTACCCCTGATGCCAACGGCCACTTTACCCAGCCCCTCCGCATGACCTCCCCTCCTGCCTCTCAAACATGGAAGCCCCTTCCCCAGACAGGAGTTCTCAAAGGGGTCTCTCTCCTCCTCACTCTGGGTTGCTGAAGCTGAATCGAGTCCCTCCAAATGAGGAACCTACACGCCCCAACACCTATTCTCAATCCACTTGTCTGTTTGCATTAACACCGCAGGCATCTTCTTCCTCTGTGGATCCACACCTACTTCTGTCTTCCTACCCACTGGACAGGTACTTGCACCCTGGTCTACCTTACCCCCAACATTAACCTTCTTGCTCTGAACCAAGAAGAACTCCCTGTCCCTGCCACATCCACCCAAAAAGAGCAATACAGTTCATTCCCGTATTAGCAGCCTTCAGAGTCACAACTAGTCGGGTTAGGAGCAGGAAGCCTAGAAACCTCATTATCGTATTTCCAGTCACTCTCCTGAGACTTCCAATCATCACTAGAAGAAATAGCAGACTCTATCACTCACTTCCAAAACCAATTAGACTCTTCAGTGGCAGTCACCCTACAAAACCACAGAGGCCTCGAACTCTTCACTGCTGAAAAAGGAGGTCTGTGCCTGTTTTTAAATGAACAATGCTGTTTCTACCTCAGTAAATCTGGGTTAGTATGAGATGCTGTCAAAAAGTTCAAAGACCAGCCAGGCGCAGTGGCTCATGCCTGTAATCCCATCACTTTGGGAGGCCGAGGGGGGTGGATCACCTGAGGTCAGGAGTTCGAGAGCAGGCTGACCAACATGGAGAAACCCTGTCTCTACTAAAAATACAAAACTTAGCTGGGCATGGTGGCACATGCCTGTAATCCCAGCTACTAAGGAGGCTGAGGCAGGACAATTGCTTGAACCCAGGAGGCAGAGGTTGCGGTGAGCCAAGATCACACCATTGTACTCCAGCCTGGGCAACAAGTGTGAAACTCCATCTCAAAAGAAAAAAAAAAAAAAAGGCTGAAAGACCGAGCACAAAAACTTAAAGACAGTTCACCTGGCCCCAGTGGTTCTGTAACCCCCAGGCACCCTGGCTACTGCCCCTCCTAGGTCCTGCCATAACCCTTTTCTCCTTCTAGCAATTGGCCCCTGCCTCTTACGACTCCTCACCCACTTTTTACAGGACCATACTAAAGCTTTCACGCATGGAACAATGCAAGATATGATACTGCTCCAAGAATACCGACATCTCCAGGAATGACAATCCCTACTCTCTAGCCCCTCACACACAAAGTCTCCCTTGTCCAACAATAAGCAGCCAGATGACAATGGCGCCCCTCTTCTATTACCTATTAACAGGCAGGAATGTTAGGGACAAGCTGCCTCAGAAAACCCCCTCCATGTAACTGAGCCCCATCCCCCACCCCCAGATTGCTCTGCAGCTGCATTCTTGAACGCTTATCTAGGTGCCACAGCAAGGCTGCCAGTCATGCTCTGATTAAGCAAAGCCTGATTACAGCCATCTGGGCAGCTCGTGGGAGGACAGGTAGAACAAATGTTTGTTACAAATACTTGTAAATTTCTGTTCTTTAAACACTGCTGCTACAAAGGTCACAGGATGATATAAGTCTGTCACAAGCCGACAAGCTACCTCTATGCTTGTTACAAGCTGATAGATTATCTCAGTCCTGAAACACTCTTACACCCCTCTCACCCTATAGGGACTCCTTCTTTTGTAAGCTCAGGGCTGCTGCCTCTGATGGTTACAAAGCAGCCCGGCAGGTTAATAAAACGTGCTTGCCTGATTTTGGGTCCACACATCCCTTCTCTCAGCTAATCTTACAGAAATTATGCTGTAGTGAAAGTTCATCATATCACCTGGGTCACTCCTGCCATATCCAACTGATACAAGAGGTAAAAAGGAATTATGTAGGCAGATAGTAAAAGCAAAAAAGTCCTTAGCAGAGCCTTTCTTCTAACAAAAAGCTGCCCAAAAAATCATTTTGTTCTAACAGAGCAGCCTGAAAAATCAATCTGCAAACATACAAGCAACCCGGAAGCTCGTTCGGGGGAATGTCGGCAGCTGTGCCCACAGAAAAGGGGCTACCTGGGGGCCAGGCGTGTCCACCATGGATGCTCCGTCTTCCCTTTGTTACCATGTGCACACCAAGAAATGGGCAACATGACACAGCTTAGGCAAAGAACCCACCTGCGTAATCAAAGATTACAGAGGGGGCTGCCAGAAATTCATGCCCTATGCAAATGGCACATATGGTCCTACCCAGTTTTTTAAACCCCATGTAGATTAAGACACTGCCTCCCCACCAGCTCATCTATAAAACACCCTGCATTTCACCATGGATCTGCAAAAAAGCAAACCATTTTTCCAGGACCCCTCTCTGTAGCAGAGAGCTGTTGTCTTTATTTCACCTACTAAACTTCTGCTCTTAATCTCACACTTGGGTGTCCACGTCCTTGATCTCCATGGCTGTGAGACAAGGCACCTCAGTTATTACCCCAATGAGGCTGCTTCAAAACTAAGCCAAAGTCAAGAGGAAAATGAACTCAGGACACAAACACTGCTTCAAGATGTAATTCTCTGAAGCATGGCTGCTGAAACTTTCTGTTGTAACCTTAAACCCCTGAAACCAGCTTTTTCTTTTTAGACAGAATCTCGCTCTGTTGCCCAGGCTGGAATGCAGTGGGGCAATCTCAGCTCACTGCAACCTCCGCCTCCCAGGTTCAAGTGACTCTCCTGCCTCAGCTTCTGGAGTAGCTGGGATTATGATGGCCCCCCTCAACCTCCCAAAGTACTGGGATTACAGGTGTGAGCCACTGCACCTGGTCGTTTTTTTTTTTTTTTTCCTTACAGCAGCTAAAATAAATCACCTGGGGCTTTAAAAATAGTTTGTGAACCAAGTATCTGAGACGGGTCTCAATCAGTTTAGAAAGTTTATCTTACCCAGGTTAAGAGCATGCCCATGACACAGCCTCAGGAGGTCCTGATAGCAGGTGCTCGATATGGTCTAGGTATAGCTTGCTTTTATACATTTTAGGGAGACATGACAAATAAGTATAAGATATACACTGGTTCAGTCTGGAAAGGTGAGACAACTCAAAGCTGGGGAGGGGGCCTCCAGGACATAGGTAGATAAGAGACAAATGGTTGCATTCTTTTGAGTCTCTCATTAGCCTTTTGTACTTTGAGTAATTTTGTGTTCATGTATTTTATTTTATTTTGAGACAGGTGTCGCTCTGTTGCCTAGCTCCTCGGGAGGCTGAGGCAGGAGAATCACTTGAACCTGGGAGACAGAGGCTGCGGTGAGCCGAGATTGGGCCATTGCAGTCCCGGATGTGACTGGGGAGAAATCCACCCATTCTGGTGATCAGAAGTGAGGCATTCCGTGCTCAGTGGCATGCGAGAGCAGAAAAAGCACGTTCATTTTTTCGTATTTCTTTTTTCTTTGTCAAGGAGACAGAGTCTTGCTGTGTTCGCCAGGCTGGAGTGCAATTTTTTTTTTCCTTTTTGTATTTTTACAAATTTTTTTTTTTGTATTTTTAGTAGATTTTTTTTTTTTTTTTTTAGTTTAAGTAGAGACAGGGTTTCACCATGTTGGTCAGGCTTGTCTCCAACTTCTGACCTTTTGATTTGCCTGCCTCAGCCTCCCGAAGTGCTGGGATTACAGGCCTAAGCCACTGTGCCTGGCCTCATATTCTTAAAATAATGATGGAATCAAACCTTGTATCCATTCTAATTACTAAGATTTTAGGAGTCAGAAACACAGTAACTCACAAACCTAAAAATGTAGTAAAAAATCAGGTGGAAAAGATTTCCCCTCATCGATTTTTTTCTAGAATTTACCATGTACTTTGCCCACATTAATACATGACTTCCATGGGCAGCTGCTCTAATCCTGGTCCACAGCGAGCTGACAGTGCATCCAGATGTGGCCCCTGAACAATCCCTGCTGCCCAGCAGCCCTGACACCACGGGGCCCACACCCCGTCTCCATCCATGTCTGGGCATGAGTCCTCTTCCCAAGTGCATGTCACTGAGTCATAAGAGATGGAATCTCTTAGGCCTCCAAGTCCAGGCCTGGCCATTTTAGCTTTGGTGACCCGCATGTACACCTCTGGATGGTCCCCAGAAGCCAAGAAGTCTGAAGTAACCACACGTAACCAGGAGGCCACAAAAAGAACTAAAACAACTTATTCCTGCCTCAACTAATTGCTGCAACCTGGACCCATTGTTCCTGTTCAGCCTTGCAAAACTTTTCCCCCAGACGTTGGGTTTCTCAAGACCCCTACGCCTGCAACTATGTAATAATCTACTGTACCCTCCTCTCTGGTGGCCGCCGATACTCCCCACCCTTATGATCATGCCTGTTTGTAATAAATGACCCCTGTCCTTGTAATCATGCATCCTGTGATGTCCTCCCGCTCCCCAAGATAAGACTCACCTCCTTTAGCTGACCATTTGGCCCAATGTATCTCTCACACTTGGTCTGCTTGCATCCAAGCGTGAAATAAACAGCCTTCTTGCCCACACAAAGCCTATCTGGTGGTCTCTTTACATGAGTAATATGCATGACAACTGGTGCTGAAACCCAGAACAAGGAAACTCCTACAGGGGACCAAACCCCCTGTCCCCCCACCTTGTGCTCCCTCTGTGAAGAGACCTACCTACAACCTAGGCTCATCAGACCAGCCCAGGCAACCACTCAGCATCCTCAGACCAGGTAAGCGGTTTGCCTCGGGTCTTCTCTCGCTTCTCTCACTACCTGTCAGCTTTCTTCTCCTTTCAGTTTTATTTTCCTCTCCCTTTCAGCAGAGACAAGAAAGACAGGACTTTCCATGAGATTCATGACTGGAAAAAATCCTACGTAGGTCATGGAACTGGGAAGAGTCTTCCCTCGGTGACTGACCATTGCAGAGATGTCTACTTTGATCACTCACTCGCACTCATTTGGTGACTGATTACTGTGGAGACGTCTGCTCTGGTCACTCACTCACACTAGTAGGGTGATGGATCAACACGGGGGACATCCCCTTCGACCGATTCACCCCAGGTTCAGACCAAGGTTTAGGCTGGGATGCCTGCTAAACTGCTTGGTCCCGCATTCACTTTCTTTGCCTCCACTGCTCTTCTTAAACTATGGGCAACCTCCCGCCCTCCATCCCTCCCTCCTCTCCCTTATCCTGCGTTCTAAAAAACCTCAAACATCTCCGGCTGTCCCTGGACCTGAAACCTAAGCATCTTATTTTTTTCTGCAATACCGCTTGGCCACCATATAAATTGGACAATGGCTTTAAATGGCCAGAAAACTGCACCTTTGATTTTTCTATCCTGCTGGATCTAGACAACTTTTGTCGTAAAATGGGCAAATGGTAAGTCCAGGCCTTTTTCACACTTTGTTCCCTTCCCAGCCTCTGCTCCCAATGTGACCCCTCTCAAATTCTCCTCCTTTCCCTCCCACCCACGCCCTCTGTCCCTACTGTCAATGCAGATTCTTCTCTCTCAATAGATTCTTCTGACCTTTCCCTTCCCTATCAGGCTGCCCCTCAGCAGGCTGAACCAAACCCTAATCTCCCCACTACCCCATTCCCTCCCTCTTACCTCCTCCTCTGCTACTTCTCCATCCCACACCCCCTCTGGGACACAATTCATCCTTAAAACTAGCTCTCCCTCCCCCACCCAGCAGTTTCCCCTTCAAGACATGGCTGGAGCCGAGGACATAGTTTAGCTTGCATGTTCCTTTTTCACTGATCTGTCCCAAATTGGTCAGCACTTGGGATCTTTTTCCTAAGAATCCACTAAATATATCCAAGAGTTCCAATGTCTAACTCTGTCCTACAATTAACCTGGAATGACTTAAATGTCATTCTAACCTCTACTCTTTCTCCAGATGAACGAAATAGGGTTTATACTCTGGCTCAGTCTTATGCTGACACCCACAGATGCCATGAGCCAGCCCTCCAAGAGGGCATCAGGACAGTATCTAGGGAAGAACCCACTGGCAATACCAGAGGGGCCCACCTGACATCGCCAAGCATGACTATATGGTCTCTCGCTTAGTTGAGGGACTTAAGCAGGCAGCTTACAAAGCTATTAATTATGACAAGCTTAAAGAAACAACCCAGGGCAAATGTGAAAATTCTGCCCAATTCATGGGGCCCGCCTATCAGCTTCACAGCACTAGACCCAGAAGGGCCAGAGGGTTGCCTTATTCTCAATATGCATTTTATTACCCAATCTGCCCCAGACATTAGGGAAAAACTTCAAAAACTAGACTCAGGCCCTCAAACCACAACAGGAATTAATTAACATTGCCTTCGAGGTGTTTAACAATAGGGAGGAAGCAGCCAGGCGGCAACACATTTCAGAGCTGTGATTGCCTCCACAGTAAGACAAGCCCCAGACACTGTTTCAACCACAAGAAACTTCCAGGCACCAAGGGATTGCAATCAGGTGCTCCATCAAGCCGCCTTCCTCCAGGGCCTTGCTTCAAATGCCAGAAAACTGGCCACTGGGCCAGGGAATGCCCACAGCCTGGGGCTTCAACCTGCTTCAAATACCGAAAGCTCGAACGTTGGGCTAACGAATGCTCAGAGCCCAAGGTTCCCTCTAAGCCGTGTTCTGTCTGTGGGGGACCCCACTGGAAATCAGACTGTCCAGCTCATATTACAGCCACTCCCAAGGCTCCTGGAGTTCAAACCCAATATTCTCCAGCCGACTCCTTTCCAGAACTTCTTGGCGTAGCAACTGAAGACTGATGCTGCCTGACTGCTTCAGACGTCCCCTGGATCATCGCGGATGCCGAGCTTTGGGTAACACTTAAAGTGGAGGGTAAGTCCATCCCCTTTTTAGTCAGTACGGGGGATGCCCACTCCACATTACCTTCTTTTGAACGGCCTGTTTCCTTAGCCCCTACAACTGTTGTGGGAATTGATGGCTATGCTTCAAAACCTCTCGGAAACCCCCAACTCTGGTGTCAGCTCGGACAACACTCCTTCACTCACTCCTCCTTAGTCATCCCCACATGCCCTGTTCCCTTATTAGGGCGAGATCTCTTAACCAAACTATCTGCTACCCTATTCCAGGACTACAGCCACATGTCACAGCTGCCCTCTGACCTGACCCCAAGCCTACCGCACTGCCTCCCATCATGTCCCCTCACCTTAACCCACAGGTGTGGGACACCTCTACTCCATCCTTAGCAACTGACCACACACCTGTCACTATCCCCTAAAACCCAATCATCCCTACCCTACCCAACGCCAATACCCCATTCTCCAACAAGCTCTAAAGGTACTAAAACCTGTCATCACCCGCCTGTTACAACACGGTCTCCTAAAGCCTTTTAAGTGTTCTTAAAACTCTCCTATCTTGCCTGTCCAGAAACAGGACAAATCTTACCAGCTGATCCAAGACTTTCACCTTATCAATCAAATTGTGCTTCGTCTCCATCCTGTAGTGCCAAACCCATATACTGTCCTGTCCTCAATTCCTCCCTCCACAACCCAGTGTTCTGTACTCGATCTCAGAGATGCCTTTTTCGCCATCCCCTTACACCCTCCACCCAGCCAGCCTCTATCTGCCTTCACTTGGACTGACCCTGACACCCACCAGTCAGGACAACTCCCCTGGACCGTCCTGCCTCAGGGCTTCAGGGACAGCCCATGCTACTCCAGTCAGACCCTCACTCTTTCTTTTCACCTGCTCTCTTTCTGTCCCTCGACTTGTCACCTTATTCAATACACGGATGACCTCCTCCTGTGCAGCCCCTCTTATGAAGCTTCTCAGCAAGATACCCTCGTGCTTCTTCAGCATCTACTTTTTTTAATTTTTAATTTTTTTTTTGAGATGGAGTCTCACTCTGTTACCCAGGCTGGAGTGCGGTGGCGTGATCTCGGCTCACTGCAACCTCCACCCCTCCGGTTCAAGCAATTCCCTGCCTCAGCCTCCCGAGTAGCTGGGATTACAGAGGCGTGCCACCATGCCTGGCTTTTTTTTTTTTTTTTTCGTTTTTTAGTAGAGACGGGATTTCACCATGGTGATCAGGCTGGTCTTGAACTCCTGACATTGTGATCTGCCCACCATGCCTGGCAAGCACCTATTCTTAAAGGGATGTCATGTGTTCCCTTCTAAGGCCCAGATTTCTTCTCCATCTGTCACCTATCTGGGATCCTCCTTCAACAAAACACCCGTGCTCTTCCCACCCGCGGCATCCATCCCATCTCCTCAGCCCCAACTCCCTCCATCAGACAGCAGCTCCTCTCCTTCCTAGGTGTAGTCGGATACTTTTGCCTTTGAATACCAGGTTTCTGCATTCTTACCAAGCCTCTATATAAGCTCGCCAAGGGAAACATATCTGACCCCGTAGATTCTAAATCCTTTCCTCACTCCTCCTTTCGCTCTTTGAAGAGAGCTCTAGAAACTACTCCTGTACTAGCTCTCTCCAAGTCATCCCAACCCTCTTCCCTATACACTGCTGAAACTCAGGGTTATGCAATTGGAGTTCTTATACAAGAGCCAGGTCCCCGCCCTCTTGCCTTCCTCTCTAAACAACTTGGTCTCACTGTCCCAGGTTGGCCCTCATGCCTGAGTGTGGCAGCTGCCTCTTCTCTGCTCCTTCTTGAGGCCTTCAAAATCACAGGCTCTGCCTCACTCACTCTATACAGTTCTCACAACCTTCAGGCTTTAGTATTCTCTTCGCATCTTCCACATCTGTTATCTGCCCCACGTCTTATTTAACTCTCTTCACTCTTTATGAAAACTCCACTGTGACTATTGCACACAGCCCTGATTTTAATCCAGCTTCTTATCTAATACCAAACATAAACACAAGCCCTGAACCCCATGACTGTATCTCCTTAATCCATATAGCATTCTCCCCCTTTCCACATATTTCTCTCTTTCCCATTCCAGACCGTGATCACACATGGTTTATTGATGGGAGTTCTTTAAGGCCTAGTCAGCACCAGCTAAATCTGGTTATGCAGCTGTATCCTGTTCATCTATCATTGAGGCTGCCACACTCCCTCCCCCTCTAGAGTCAGTATAGATATTTACATGTAGTCCCCTTAGCAAGAGTAAGAGCATGGGTTAAAGCAAGTTCAACTAATTGCATTAACCCGTGATCTTACTCTTGCTAAAGGAAACATGTAAATATCTATACTGACTGACTACGCCGTTCACATCCTATACCACCACGCTGCCACGTGGGCAGAAAGGGGCTTTCTCACTACGCAGGGATCTTCTATTATCAATGCTGCCTTAATTCAGGCCCTCCTTAAGGCCGCTCTCCTCCCAACCAAGGTTGGAGTCATCCACTATAAAGGGCATCAAAAAACTTTAGATCTCATTGCCCAAGGAAATGCTTTGCCTGAAGAAACAGCTGAGAAGGCAGCACACGCACCAATATCTCCTCCGAGTGGATAACATTTTTCTTTCTCATCAATTACCCCCACTTACTCTCCTTCTGAATCCTTAACCTATCAATCGTTTCCCACTCAGGCAGCTGGGTTTTGGATAAAGGAAAATTTCTTCTTCCTACTTCACAAGCTCATTCTATCCTCTCTTCCATAACCATTTTCATGTGGGATATAAACCGCTCCCCTGTCTCTTAGAACCTCTTATCTCCTTCCATTCATGGAAGTCCATGCTTAACACAGTTACATCTCAGTGCTTCATCTGCCACTCTACCAAACCCCAGGGAATTTTTTAATTTACTAAAAGGCCTACAGCAGGACCCCAGGGATTTTTAAAACCTTTTCACTTTCCCACTCACCAAATGTGGGGATTTACCCCCACATGAGATTGGCAAATTCACTTTACTTATATGGCTCGTGTCAAGAAATGTAACTATCTTCTTGTATGGGTGGATACCTTTACAGGGTGGACTGAAGCCTTCCCTGCTGGAACAGAAAAGGCCACTGCTGTTATTTCTTGTCTGTTAAGTGACATCATTCTCCAATTTGGCCTGCCTACTTCCATCCAATCTGACAATGGCCCTGCTTTCATTAGCCAAATTACCCAAGCAGTCTCTAGTCCCTTAGCATTCAATAGACTCTCCATGCCCCTTACCGCCCTCAGTCATCAGGCAAAGTAGAGAAAACTAATGGCCTCCTAAAAACACACCTTACCAAGCTCACCCTTCAGCTAAAGAAGGACTGGGTATCCCTTCTACCTATGGCTCTTCTCCGAATTCATGCCACTCCCTGGGAACACAAAGGATACAGCCCCTTTGAACCCCTGTATGGCCATACCTTTTTGCTTGGGCCTAACCTTCTCCCAGAAACTAGCCCTCTTGGACACAATCTTCCCCTTCTCCAACAAACTAGGCAGAAAATTCATCAAGCTGCTAATCTCCTCTTACCTACTCCAGATACCCGGCCTTATGAGGACACCTTAGCTGAACGATCAGTGCTGGTTAAGGATCTAACCTCTCCTGCTCTACGGCCTCAGTGGAAAGGCCCCTACCTGATTGTCTACAGTACCCCAATTGCTGTCCATCTACAAGACCCTTCCCCACTGGGTTCACTGGTTCAGGATTAAACTGTGTCCATCGTATGACCAGCCTAGCCCACCCACCTCCCCTTGGAAATCACAAGTACGCTCTCCTTTTTTTTTTTTTTTTTTTTTTTAAAGAGGGGGTTTCACCATGTTGGTCAGGCTGGTCTTGAACTCCCGACCTCAGGTGATCCACCCGCCTTGGCCTCCAAAGTGCTTGGATTACAGGCGTGAGCCACTACGCCCAGCCTCCTACTTCTCTTAAGCTAACTCGAATTCCTAAAGAGTAGACACCACCACACGAGTTTAGATTATATTCTAACACTGACAGGAATTCTTCTCTTAACTTTGCTATTTGCAAAGGACTGTATGCAGTCACCCCTAAAACTAGGTCTACACCTCACAAGCTCTCTGTTTCTGTTGCTTTCTGTCTAATCATACTTCAAATTGCCCTTCTCATCTATATTCATTTATTTTTGAGACGGAGTTTAGCTCTTGTTACACAGGCTGGAGTGCAATGGCACAATCTCGGCTCACCGCAACTTCTGCCTCTCCGGTCCAAGCGATTTTCCTGCCTCAGCCTTCCAAGTAGCTTGGACTACAGGCGTGTACCACCACGCTCGGCTAATTTTGTATTTTTAGTGGAGACACGGTTTCATCATGTTCGTCCAACCGGTCTCGAACTGCTGACCACAACTGAGCCACCTACCTAGGCCTCTCAAAGCGTTGGAATTACAGGCGTGAGCCACAGCACCCGGCTCCTCTCCTGCTTTCTTTTCTTTCTTTCTTTTCATTTTTGCTGTCTCTTGGCAAATCCCCCACCCATCCTCTACTTTGCCATCTGTTATGGGTCTTTCTCATTCTTCTTTTCTCTGGCTCAGGTTTTCTACCGCTCTGTCTCCGGATCCCTTTGGCCCACACAATCACTGGAGTGTTTGGAGTAGGACGCCTGCATCCCAGAGGGGCGCATTTTCCAGGGGCTGGAGCTGGGCAGGCAAGAACACCCCGAGTCACAGGACAGTCCCCGGGCACCTCTCCAACTCAAGCTCAGGGGATGCAGTCACTGTGGAGGGGAGACCTGGGGAGCAGCAGGGCCCGGCAGGAGGAGTGTGGGGGCGACAGTACCTTAAGACAAGAGTGGGGTCTGCAGGATCCCAGGACCGGGCAGAGGGCCGCAGCGCTGCGCTATAGGGGCCGACAAGGCCGAGGGTGGGAGGTACCCAGGGCGACAATAAACCTCTCGCAGGTGAGAACTTCAAAAAGCGCGGGGCGAGAGGAGTCAGAAAAAAGTTTTGAGCAGGAAAACTATGCAATAGGAAGTCTATAAAGTGTCCTATAGCAGAAAGGCCGGGAACGGAACCAGCCTCAAAGCGACTTTCAACCCAAAAAGAAGCGCCCCCCGGACTCTCAGGCGACGTCTCAATTTGCTCTGGGTGAAAACACGGGCGACAATTTTCAGGACTGTGGGGACCCCACGTCCCAGGTATAGAAGCGCCAGAGGACCTGGGAAGCGCAAACTTAACACAACACAGAGCGAAACTTACCCGCCGCGCAGGGACCTTCACTTAGCGCGACCCGCTTCCGCGTTTGCGTAAATCTGCCGGCACGAAGGAAGCCAGGCCCGGGCGAAACCCTCGGGGAGGTGGGCGGGGCCCGGGCGAGACCGTCGAGGAGGTGGGCGGGACCCGGGAGAGACCCTCGAGGGGTGGGCGGGGCCAGGGCGAGACCCTCGGGGAGGTGGGCGGGGCCCGGGCGAGACCCTCGAGGGGTGGGCGGGGCCAGGGCGAGACCCTCGGGGAGGTGGGCGGGGCCCAGGCGAGACCGTCGAGGAGGTGGGCGGGGCCCGGGCGAGGCAGGGGCGGGGCGCGAAGCGGAGAGACCTCGCCCTTTACCACCTGCAGAGTGCGGGGCCGGGACCCGTGCATCTCTCAGCCTGGCTCCCAGCGCCTCTTTTTCAGGTTTTGGAGGCGAAACCGACCAGGAAGGCTAAGGCATAATTCAAAAGCCGTGGAATTGTTTTTCTGACAATTCCTGGAAGCAGCAAAGTAACACTCCCTCCCGCAGGGCTTTCTTCCTCGTCTAAAACTTTTTTAAACAAAATTTTTGATGGTGTGACATAGGGATCCAACATTATTCTTTTCCATGTGGATATCCAGTTAGTTGTTTCAGCACATTTGTGGAAGAGATCTACTACTTTGTCTTTTGTATTAACTTTTTTGTTTTCCCTTTTTTTTTTTTTTTTTTTTTTGAGATAAATTAACTCTATCGCCCAGGCTAAAGAGCAGTGTTGAGAACTCGGCTCACAGCAGCCTCTGCCTCCTAGGCTGAAGCAATTCTCCTCCCTCAGCATCCAGAGTAGCTAGCATTCAGGCCTTCACCACCATGGCCGGCTAATTTTTGTATTTTTGGTAGAGAAGGAGTTTCACCATGTTGGCCAGGCTGGTCTCGAACTTCTGATTTCAACTGACCCACCTGCTTCGGCCTCCCAAAGTGCTGGCCTTGCGTCCTGAGCCACCGTGTCTGACCCAAGAAACACTCTTTATTTCACTTTGTAAATGTTGAGAAAATATAATTGAAAACAAAAAAAAACTTCCCCAAATGAGAAATCATCTCCACTACAATGAGAAAAATAAAAACCATTTTATTAATAAATAAGCCTTAGACCAGAATGTGATGGGAAATAGAGGCAAACAGCTAAGAGGTTGAAAAGAGATGCCAGAGGCAGTGGCTCATGCCTGCAATCCCAGCACTTTGGGAGACCAAGGCGGGCAGATCACCTGAGGGCGTGAGGTCGAACCAGCCTGACCAACAAGGAGAAACCCCCTTTCTACTAAAAACACAAAATTAGCTGGTTGTGGTGGCGCATGGCTGTGATCCCAGCTACTCGGGAGGCTGAGAGAAGAGAATCGGTTGAACCAGGGAGGCAGAGGCTGCAGTGAGCTGAGATCCCCCTACTGCACTCCAGCCAGGGCAAGAAGAGCAAAACTTTGTCTCAAAAAAAAAAAAAAAAAAAAAGGCGAGAGAAAGAAACTTCACTGTTCTTTACAACCAGTTAACTACATGTTTTCAAGGACAAACACTAATCAGTCCTCAGGTAAGAGGACTTGACAACACCCTTTGTCACACATGTTCATCCTGGCTCCACTTGGTAATGGATAGAGGTGACCATCTGTGTCAGCTCATTAGCTTCATCCAGAGAAAGGGGGACAAATTTTAACCCATATCTTTTTGAAAAGTGTGAGTTTCACAACATGGCGACAGGCGCCCTCTCTGGTGAGACTACTACAATCCGACAGAAATTGATGTTAGCAGTAAATAATAAAATTTAGAATATATGATTAAGTGTAGAGTTTATCTGAACACTAAGCTTGAAGACAGCCACCTGGAAACATCAACTCCAAATGAATGGGATCAGCGTTCCACAGTAGAGAGTTAAGGTTTCACAGGCATAGGGAAAGACAGAGGAGCTTTAGCAGAATCACCACATTTTCCATTCAAGACCAGTGCATAGGTTGCAGCAAAGTGATTGGTTACACATTGATACACTTCAAGGAAGGTTATTTTATCACTCCATAAGAAGGAACAATGATCTGAGAAGTTCTCATCTCTGGGACTGTTTAGTCTTCCTAAATATTTACAGGAAAACTCTTAGAAGTTGTGCCTGCATATCACTGGACTCAGGTTGCATAAACACATTCCTCTCAAGGCTCAGAATTATTTAAAGTTCCATAGCATTAAATTGGAGTTATTTGATTACTGAATTATTTAATTTCCTACTGAGATACTGTACTATCTGCCTTGTTTGCCTTCCAAAGAGCACCAAGTCCATCAGAATTATGTCCCTGTGTCATTAAGCTGAAAAATAATGTAGTTAGTTTGTTAAAAATACCACTTCAGGCTGTGCACAGTAGCTCTCGCCTGTACTCCGAGCACTTTGGGAGGCCAAAGCGGGCAGATTGTCTGAGGTTGGGAGTTTGAGACCAGCCTGACGAACATGGAGAAACCCCATCTCTACTAAAAATCCAAAATGAGCCGAATGTGGTGGTGCATGCCTGTAATCCCAGCTACTCAGGAGGCTAAAGCAGGAGAATTGGTTGAACTCGAGAGGCACAGGTTACAATGACCTGAGATCATGCCATTTATTTGCTTGTTTGTTTGAGACAGGGTCTAGCTCTGTCACGCAGGCTACAGTGTGGTGGTTAGATCAGGCCTCACTGCAGCCTCCAGCTCCCTGGTTCAAGTAATCCTCCTACTTCAGCGCCCTAAGTAGCTGAGACCACAGGTGTGCACCACAACACCTGGCTTTTTTTTTTTTTTATTATTTTTAGTAGAGACAAGGTCTTACTTTGTTGCACAGGCTGATCTCAAACTCCCTGGCTCAAGCAATCCTCCCGACTCGGCCTCTCACAGTGCTGAGATTACAGGCGTGAGCCACCGCTCCGAGCCCTGACTTTATTTCCATGAAATACGAGATTGTCCTTCACCTCCTGTGTATAATGGGCAGTTTTGCATGTCATCTTTCAGTTTCCATGATCCACTCAAACAAGTCAGGACCTTGCTTAGTTTAATAAGCCGTTCTAATTATCAGACCCCGCTGCAACCAGCGCCCCACTCCACCCCTTTACCGAGGTCCCTACCCCTCTCCTCTGCTCTGCCCCAAACTGAGGGGAGCTTGCCCGGCCTGCAGGACACGCGGCTCGACCCGCTCAAAGAAGACGCTTTGCATGAAAACCATTTTCAACTGAAGAGTAAAAACGATTCTGAGTTCAATATAGGTGGCCCACTACAATGTTGTTTATTTATTTTGAGATGGAGTCTCGCTCTGTCACTCAGGCTGGAGTGCAGTGGTGCAATCTCGGCTCACTGCAACCTCAGCCTCCTGGGTTCAAGCGATTCTCCTTGCCTCAGCCTCCCGAGTAGCTGGGATTACAGGCACCAGCCACTACGCTAGGCTAAGTTTTGTATTTTTAGTAGAGACGGTGTTTCACTATCTTGGCCAGACTGGTCTTGAACTCTTGACCTCGTGATCCACCCCCCTCGGCCTCCGAAAGTGCTGGGATTACGGGTGTGAGCCACTGCACCCTGCCAACAATGTTATTTTACCTTCGATTGTTTGAAATACTAACTTAAAACGGACAGGAAGCATCCCTATGATATTAGGGGTCATATTACGGCACATCAGAAACAATCCACCAATCAGTACACGGAGGATGCAGACCTGGAGGGCAAGAGGATGACAGCGGGAGACTTTCGGGCCCCAGCTGAGGAGAGAACCCGGACCCTCCCTCTTGAGAACAACACCCCTTCCAGACCCCGCCCCTAAGATGACGATAAGCCTCTGGCCCCACCTTTTTTCACTGCTTGGCCTGGCTGCCAGACAGCCTCCGCCTTCTTGCCTCGCCTCAGTCCTCACCCAACTCTCTAACCAGGCTTCCACAGAGGCCTCCACCCTCTCACTCAGCCCCAGCACCTTTTCACGCCCCGCCCTCTCAGGGACCTTTTTCCCCTCCCACCTGGTCCCCGCCCACCGTCCAGAACCCGCCCAGACAGGGTCCAGGGCCCGCCCACGGCTGCTCTGCAGGCAGCGCCCCAGGCTGACTCAAGTGAAAGCTGTTTTTTGTCTTTCTGCTTCAAACCTGCCTTTTGCAGCACACCAGCGCGGACTACAGCCACACCAGGAATCTGGGTGCTTCGGGATGTTGAAATCCCCAGGCGAGTTTGTGCAGATGTCAGGGAGTCCCAGCATCGCCATAGGAAGCTCGCAGGCCCAGTGGTTCTGCAGCTTCTGTATGGTTTTAGACCGTGTCCTCCGCCTTTCAAGACCCTGTTGCCCTTTTCAATAATCCTAGTTGGCGGCTGCTGAGCGCCTCACCCTTCATCCACCCAGGTTTGCCAGCTGTCAGCCCCTTGGTTCTCATGAGCGGCGACTCCCCTGTGTCGATCTCTGCTTGGTGTGGTGGATGAGGACTACAAAATTCCTACTTTTATGAGAATTAGATAAACTATCTGGTTTTGTATAACGTTCAGTCGTTTTGTTGCCTAAAATGGGGTCACAGTCCACACCGCATGTTAAGAGTTCTTGGATCCTGAGCAGTAACGAATTCAAGTGGAGTGTTCAAGTGCAGTGAAGAGAGTTTATTGAAAGCTACCAGTTACATAGTAGGGCGTCCTCAGAAAGCAGAGGGAACGCCTCCTCTTTACGTTTCTCTTACATAGGAGCCTACGTAAAAGTTAAGGTATGTCTACCTGCCGGCAGGCTCACAATGGGACAAAACTTCGTATTCGGTTGATTTAAAGCTATCTTTGGCCGAGCGCCTGCCTCTTGCCTGTAATTTCAGCACTTTGGAAGGCCCAGGCAGGCAGATCACCTGAGGTCAGGGGTTCGAGACCAGCCTGCTATCTGAAAAGTACACATTCTAAGGGATAGTGGGTCAACTGGAGGTTGTGTTTCTGTAGGCGTTTGTCCTTGCAGGTATTATTAAGCTGCTTTCCTGAACCATAAACATCTTATGATTGTGACTGGTGCGTGAGCAGGAGGGAATGTCTTGCAAGTTTTAATGGACTTGAACTTTGTCATCCTAGCTCTCCTGGGTTCCTGCTTAACAGTTTATCCACTCATGCACCACAGAGTCCTAAGCACCATTACGGAAGACACCCGTGTCTTGTCATGTATCTGACAGACTGAGCTTCTGCCCCAAGAACATAGCAAAAGCAATACTAATATTAGGAAGTTTTATGCATGTATATAATTGATCATTTATTATTTGCAGTTTTAAATTGGCTAAAATTACATAGAATGGGTTTTGATTTGAATCAAATATTAGAAATGTATCTTTGACAAATGGAACCTAATCACACAAGGTTGAAGAGCATTTCCTTATGTTGAAATCAAGATGAATTCTTTTTCTGTGAAACTGATGTGGATGATCTGCCTGCCGAACCGTGAATCCCTTTCAACATTGTCTTGTCCCAACTCAAAATGAGTTATCCATTTACACGCTGTTGATTTCTTTCAGACATCAATGATTTCATTATTCCTCTATGTGAACTTCACTGTAAGTATTCTTACTTTTTGTTATTTTTTATTTTTAGATGACATTTCACTCTTGTTGCCCATACTGGAATGCAATGGCGTGATCTCGGCTCACAGCAACCCCCTCCTCCTGGGTTCAACTGATTCTCCTGCCTCAGCCTCCTGAGTAGCTGGGATTACAGGCGATCCACCTTACTCAGCCAGTCTTTTTTTTCTGAAGACATAGTCTCGTTCTGCTGCCCAGGCTGGAGTGCAGTGGCTCACTGCAACCTCCACCTCCCAGGTCCAAATGATTCTGCTGCCTTAGCATCCCAAGTAGCTGGGATTACAGACGTGCACCACCATGCCACCTAATTTTTGTATTTTTAGTAGAGACGGGATTTCACCATATTGCCCAGGCTGATCTCAAACTTCTGATCTCAAGTGATCGGCCCACCTCGGCCACACAGAATGCTGGGATTACAAGCGTGAGCCACCACACCCAGCCCAGTATTCTTTTTTTAGAGACAGTATCCCCAGTGACCCATGTTGGGGTACAGTGGCATGATCACAGCTCACTGCAGCCTTGACCTCCCAGGCTCAAGCCATCCTCCCACTGCAGACTCCACAGTAGCTGAGCCTGCAGGCATGTGCCACCATGCCCAGCTAATTTTTGTATTTTTTGTAGAGAAGGGGGTTGCACCATGTTGCCCAGGCTGGTCTTGAATATCTGGGTTCACGTGACCCACCTGTCTCGGCCTCGAAAGTGCTGGGATTACAGGCCTGAGCCACTGCATGTGGTCTCATCATAAATGTGATGATTCTTCTTGTTTTAATTTTAGCAGAATTCATATTGCTTTGATAGAGTCTGTTTTCAAACTCATGTCATCCTTCTGAGTGCTTCAAACTGTTCAGACATGCCTGTTCAGACATGTTATAACAGATTTGTAACAGTTTATTTTAGTGCAAAAAGTGTCAAATTAATACACAATTTTCTCATAATGCATATTTTTTCATGAACTTCTTGAAGACCCCTTCTACTAGAAAACTGTATTAAAGAGTATATAAAAAGGATTGCAGGGCCAGGCGTGGTGGCTCATGCCTGTAATCCAAGCACTTTGGAGGCCAAGGCGGGCAGATCACCTGAGGTCAGGAGTTCAAGACCAGCCTGACCAACATGGTGAAACCCCATCTTAAAAAAAAAAAAAGACTGCAGCTATCCCAGTGCCACTTATTTCTGGGATGCAAGGATGGTTCAACATAGTCAAGCAAATTTATGTGATATACCACTTGAACAGAATGAAAGATGAAAACCACATCATCTCAACAGATGGAGAAAAAGCACTTCACAAAACTCAACATCCAGTCATCATAGAAATCCTAAACAAAATAGAGAAGAAAAGGTACCTCAACAATACAAAGACCACCCATGAAATGACCACAGCTGAAATAACCAATCAGGGAAAAGGAAATGCTTTTTCTGTAGGATCTCACATGATGCAAGAATGCTCTCACCACTTCTATTCAATAAATACTGGCTGTCCTAGCCAGAGCAATTAAAAAGCCAAATAAAACTCATCCAAATCAGGAAGAAAAAAGTAAAATTATATTTGTTTGTAGATGACATACTCTTCTGTGTGGAAAATCACAAAGAGTCAACCAAAATACTGCTGGAACTAATAAACACATTGTGTATTCGCAGAAAAAAATATCAGCATTAAAAATTAGCTGAATTTCCATACATTAACAACAAACAATTTTAAAAGAAAATTTAAAAACACACCCATTTCCCAGAGGACTTAAAGTAAGAAATACTTAGGAATAAATGTAAAAAGGTGAGAAGTTTGTACCTTGAAATCTACAAACATTGATCAAAATGATTAAAAACATATATAGAGATACAACGATATTGATGGATTAACATTGTTAAATTATTATATAACCCAATGTGATTTAGATTCAACACAATACCCATAAAAATTCCTATCAGTTTTTGTTAAAGAAACAATAAACAGGTTGGAAAAAAGTGTCTGACGTTTGTTGGCCAGGCTGGTTATCAAACTGCTGACCTCAAGTATCTACCCAGCTTGGCTTCCCAAAGTGCTGGGATTACAGACGTAAGCCACGGAACCTGGCTCAATCTTCTTAACATAAACACTTTAATCTCAATTAATGCTTGAACTCAATGTTAAGTCAACTCAAAATCAAGTCAATGCTGAATTGACTATGTTAATTAATGCTTGATGGTTTGCTATATTCACTGCATTTGCAGCAATTATCTCAAAAATGAATTTTCTGATGTTTTGCAATGAGTGACCTTGGACTGAAGACCTTGCCACACATATGACATTTCTTAATATTTCTGTCCTGGGCTGGGCGCAATGGCTCACACCTGTAATCCCAGCACTTTGGGGAGCCTACGCGGGTGGATCACAAGATCAGGAGTTCAAGACCAGCATTACCAATATGGTGAAACCCCGTCTCTACTAAAAATACAAAAATTAGCCAGGCTTGGTGGCGCACGCCCGTAATCCCAGCTACTCAAGAGACTGAGGCAGGAGAATTGCTTGAACCTGGGAGGCGGAGGTTGCAGTGAGGCGGGGTCACACCATTGCACTCCAGCCAGGGCGACAGTGAGACTCCCTTTCAAAAAAAAAACAAACAAACAAAAAAAAACGCCAGGTGCTGTGGCTCATGCCTGTAATTTCAGCTTTTAGGAAGGCAGAGGCAGGAGGATAGCTTTTAGCCCAGGATTTCAAAACCTGCCTGGGCAATAAAGTGAGACCCTCGTCCTCCACAAAAAGGAAAAAAATGACAAGACCAAAAAAAAAAAAAGTATTTCTGTCCAGTATGGATTCTCTAATGTCTAATGATGTGTGAACGTGAATTAAAGGCTTTGCCACAATCATCACACTTGTGAGGTTTCTCTCCTGTATAAATTCTCCTACGTTTCGCATAAGTCATCATGCCCAGTTAACGTTCTTTTACTTTTTTTTCTTGAGATGGAGTCTTGCTTTGTCGCCCAGGCTAGAGTGCAGTGGTGCGATCTCAGCTCACTGCAGCCTCCGCCTCTTGGGTTCAACCAATTCTCCTGCCTCAGCCGTCCACTAGCCGAGATTACAGGAATCAGTTACCATGCCTGACTAATGTTTGTATTCTTAGTAGATACGGGGTTTCACCACGCTGGCCAAGCTGGTCTGGAACTCTTGACTTCGTGATCTGCCCACCCCCACGTCCTAATTACAGGCGTGAGCCACTGCGCCCGCCCCTCATCCTTCTTTTCTATCTCCGATTGGGTTTTTCTTTTCTTTTTAGTTTTTTTCTATTCTTTTCTTTTTTCTTTTTCTTTTTTTTTTTTTTTTTGGAGACGGATTCTTGCTTCCTCCTCCAGGCGCGAGTGCAGTGGCAGGAGCAGGGCTCAAGGCACCCTCAACATTCTGGACTCAGCTAATCCTCCAGCCTCAGCCTTTCAAGTGGCTGGGACCACAGGCGCGCGCCACCATGCTTGGGTAACTTAAAAAAAAAAAAAAATTCCTACCGGGCGCGCTGGCTCACGCCTGTAATCCCAGCATTTTGGGAGGCCGAGGCAGGCGGATCACGAGGTCAGGAGATCGAGACCATCCTGGCCAACATGGTGAAAGCTGGTCTTCAAGAACAAAACAAAACAAAACAAAAACAAAAAACACTTTATCTAAGGATGTGATTTCGCCACGTTGCCCAGGCTGGTCTCAAACTCCTGGGCTCAAACGATTCTACCACCTGTCTCCTAAAGTGCTACGATTCCTGTCGTGAGCCACGGCACCAAGCATTCTGCCTCAGCTTTTCTTCTTTCTCAGTCACTCGCTCTTTTTCCTGATCCTCTCGGCCCACACACTCACCGGAAGGGGATGGAGTAAGATGGCTGCCTCCCGGAAGAGCGTGTTTTGCAGGGGTTGGAACCGGGGAGCAGTCTGGCCCGGCCTGAGGAGGAGAGAGGTGGGGCATGGCGCCCTAGGGCAGCAGTGGGGTCTGCAGGATCCCAGGACCAGGCAGAGGTCGCGGCCTCCCGAGGCCGACGAGAAAAAGGCCGGGAGAAGCCCAGGGCGGGAATCCACGTCCGGGGTGAGGACTTAAAAAAGCGAGGGGCGGGAGGACGGGTCAGGAAACAATTTTGAGCAGGAAAACTACATGATAGAAAGCGTCTACATGACTCTATAGCAGAAAGCCCGGGGACGGGAACAGCCTCAGACTGACCTTAAACCCAAAAGGAGGCTGGAGGTGGTGGCTCATGTCTGTAATCCCAGCACTTTGGGAGGCCGAGGCGGGTGGATCAAGCGGTCAGGAGTTCAAGACCTGCCTGACCAAGATGATGAAACCCCGTCTCTACTAAAAACTACAAAAATTAGCCGGGCCAGTGACAGAAGAATAAGTGTGGTGGCATGCGCCTGTCATTTCAGCTACTCGGGAGGCTGAGGCAGGAGAATCGGTTGAATCTGGGTGGCAAAAGCGGCAGTGCACCCCAGCCTGGGCGACAGAGTGAGACTCTGTCTCAAAAAACAAACAGACCCAAAAGGAACAGACCTCCGGACTCTAACAGGGACGTCCCAATTTGCTCTGGGTGGAAGAAGGGGGACGGGCAATTCCAGGAGGCCTGCGAAGGGCTGACTTACTAGAGACAGAGTGAAACTTACGCGCTGCAGTGTGACCCTGCACGACTCCGCCTTCACAGGACAGAAGCCAGGCTTGGGAGGCTTCCGGGAGGAACTCTAAGGAGGTGGGCGGTGCCTGGGCGAGGCAGGGCGGGGCGTGAAAAGCAAGGGGCGTGGCGTGGGCGTTGATAAGCAGCCTGGGACCCCGGAGGCGGGGCAGTGCGAGACTGGGCGGGGAGTACACTTTGCTCCGCCTGGCTCCTAGGCTTCTGTTTTTCAGTTTAGTTTATTGTTTATTTTATTTATTTTATTTTTTGAGATGGAGTCTCGCTCTGTCACCCAGGATGCCCTGGTTCAAGCAATTCCCCTGCTTCAGCCTCCCGAGTAGCTTGGATTACAGCTTGGATTACAAGCAGCTTGGATTACAGTAGCTTGGATTACAGCCACCACAACTTTTTTTTTTTTTCATTTTTAGTAGACACAGGGTTTCACCATGTTGGTCAGGCTGGTCTCGAACTCCTGACCTCATCATCCACACGCCTTGGTCTCCCAACGTGCTGGGATTACAGGCCTGGGCCACCGTGGACGGCCTGTTTTTCTGTTTTTAAAGGCGAGATTCGCCTGGGACACTGAAGCATAATTCAAAAGCCCTGGAATTGTCTGGAACAGGGATGCAAACTAGAATGTAAAATGCAAAGCTTCCCCCAGGCATTCTTCCTTATTCCCACCTCAACTGACAGAGCAATTGGACTTTGACCTTGTCAACCTCATGACTAAACACCCTACAACCTCCTCCCAGCTTGCAAAAACCGCCCTGAACTGTAACTTCTGTAATTTTCCACTGCCTACTCCAAACCTATAAAACCAACTCCTATCCCACCACCCTCCGCTGACTCTCTTTTTGGACTCTGCCCACCCTCACCCGGGTGAATAAACAGCCATGTTGCTCACACAAAGCCTGCTTGTGTGTGTGTGTGTGGGGGGGGGGTCTATTCATTCAGAGCGCGTGTTTTAGCAATGGCCAAAGCCCAGAAATTAGCTGGGCGTGGTGGCGCACGCCTGTAATGCCAGCTACTCGGGAGGCTGAGGCAGGAGATGCACTTAACCAGAGAGGCGGAGATTGCAGTGAGCTGTTTAGGCCACTGCACTCCAGCCTGGGGGACAGAGCGAGACAGACTCCATCTCAAAAAAAAAAAGAAAAAGAAAAAGAAAAAGAAAATCGGAATTATTTGAGTTTCTTTTTCTTTCTTTCTTTTTTTTTTTTTTGAGACGGAGTCTTGCTCTGTTGCCAGGCTGGAGTGCAGTGGCGCAATCTCGGCTCACTGCAACCTCCGCCTCCTGGGTTCAAGCGATTCTTTCGCCTCAGCCTCCCGAGTAGCTGGGACCACAGGCACGTGCCACCATGCCCGGCTATTTTTTGTATTTTTAGTAGACACGGGGTTTCACCATGTTGGCCAGGATGGTCTCGATCTCTTGACCTCGTGATCCGCCCGCCTTGGCCTCCCAAAGTCCTGGGATTACAGGCGTGAGCCACGGCGCCCGGCCCTCTTTTTTTTTGGAGTTTCACTCTTATTGCCCAGGGTAGAGTGCAATGGCACAATCTCTGCTCAATGCAACATCTGCCTCCTGGGTTCAAGCACTTCTCCTGCCTCAGCCTCCAAAGTGACTGGAATAACAGGCATGTGCCACCACACCAGGCTAATTTTTTGTATCTAGTAGAGATGGGTTTTCATTATGTTGGTCACACTGATCTCAAACTCCTGACCTCAGGTGATCCACCTACCTCAGCCTCCCAAAGAACTGAAATTATGGGCGTAAGCCACCACGCCCAGCCTAATTTTGAATTACTTAATTTACCACTGAGATAGAGGTACTATATTTCTTGTTTGCATTTCAAAGACAGAACTCCCAAGTCCTTTAAAAAGATATCCTTAGATCACCACTAAACTGAAAAAATGTTTAGTGTCTGAAAAGTACCACTTCAGAAGACAGAAAATACATTTACAAATGTTCTAAATAAATATCTTGAGAAAAGAGACAAAAGAATTTTGTTTCCTTAATTTCAAAGGAGAAATTATGCCTCTCATTTATTTGCTTGTCTGAGACAGGGTCTAGCTCTGTCACCCAACCTGTAGTGCAGTGCGGAGATCAGGAATCACTGCAGCATCGAATTCCCTGGTTCAAGCCATCCTCCCACTTGAGCAACCTGAGTAGCTGGGACCACAGGCGTGCATCAGCACACTTGGCCACTTTTTTTTTTTTTTTTTTTTTTTAAAGCAGAGAAGAGGTCCCCCTGTTGCCTAGGCTAGTCTTGAATCTCTAGGCTCATGTGAACCACCTTCCTCAGCCTCTGACAGCACTGGAATTTCAGGCCTGAGCCACTACATCTGATCGTATCATATATTTAATGTTTCTCCTTGTTTCAATTTTAGCAGAATTTGTATTTCTCTCACAGAGGCTCTTTTCAAACTCATGTCTTATCCTTCTGAGTGCCTCAAACTAGAGCCTGTTCAGACATGTTATAACGAGTTTGTACGAGTCTGTTTTGGTGCAAAAAGTGTGAAATTCAGGCACAAATTGTTCATAATATGTATTTTTCCAGGAACTTCTTGAAGATCCTTATACTAGCAAACTGTATTCAAGGGAATATAAAAAGGGATTGTATGTATTCAAGTGCTACGTATTCATGGGATGCAAGGATGGTTCAATGTACTCAATGTGATATACCATTTGCACAGAATGACAGATAAAAACCACATTATTATCTCAATAGATCAAGAAAAATCATTTAACAAAATTCAACATTCATCCTTCATAAAAATCCTAAATAAAATAGGTAGATAAGAAATTTACCTCAAAAAGATAAAGACCATCCATGAAATGACCACAGTGAAATAACCAACAAGGGAAAATGAAATGCTTTTCCTATTGAATCTCACATGATGCAAGAATGCTCTCATCCCTTCTATTCAAGAAATACTGGCTGTCCTAGCCAGAGCAATTAAATAGCAAAATAAATAAAACTCATCCAAATCAGAAAGAAGTAAAATTATATTTGTCAGGGCCAGGCGAGGTGACTCACACCTGTAATCTTAGCACTTTGGGAGGCCAAGGCGGGTGGACCACGAGGATAGGAGATTGAAGACCACCCTGGCCAACATGGTGAAACCTTGTCTCTACTCAAATATTAAAAAAAAAAAAAAAAATTAGTTGCGTGTGGTTGCGCGAGCCTGTAGTCCCAGCTACTCAGGAGGCTGAAACAGGAGAACTGCTTGAACACAGGAAGCGGAGGTTGCAGTGAGCAAAAATTGTGCCATGGCACTCCAGCCTGGCAACAGAAAGATTGTCTAGAAATGTGTGTGTGTGTGTGTGTGTGTGTGTGTGTGTGTGTGTGTTTGCAGATGACATGACTTTCTATGTAGAAAATCACTGGCTGGGCACAGTGGCTTACACTTGTAATCCCAGCATTATGGGAGACTAAAATGAGAGGATCATCTAAAGTTACGAGTTCAAAACCAGCTTGGTCAACATGGTAAAACCACATCTCTACTAAAAATACAAAAAAAAGTAGGTAGGCGTAGTGGGGGGTACCTATAATTCTAGTTACTCAGGAGGCTGAGGCAGGAGAAACACTTGAACTCAGGAGGCAGAGGTTGCAGTGAGCCAAGCTCATGCCATTGCACTCCAGCTCGAGTGACAAGAGTGACACTGCCTCTCAAAGAAAAATTAAAAAAAAATCACAAAGAACCAAAATACTATTGGTAAAATAAACATATGTAGTGTAACTGCATAATACAAAGTTAGCAACTAAAATTAGCTGAATTTCCATAAAACAATAAATAATTTTAAAAGAAAATTAAAAACACACTTCCATTTGCTAGAGAACTTAAAGTAAGAAATACTTAGGAGTAAACGTAAAAAGGTGAGCAGTTTGTAGCATGAAATCTACATTGATCAAAATGATTAAAAACATATACAGAGATACAACCCATATTGATGGATTGGAAAAATATTATTAAATTATAAAACCCAATGTGATTTAGATTCAACACAATATCCATAAAAGTCTCTATCAGTTTTCTAAAGAAACAAAAAACAGGCTGGGAAAAATGGCTCACATCTGTTGCCCAGGCTGGTCTCAAACTAGACTCAAGTGATCTGTCTTTGCCTCCCGAAGTGCTAAGAATACAGACGTGAGCCACCCCACCCAGCCCAATCCTCTTAACATAAACACTTTAATGTCAATCAATGCTTGAACTCAATGTTAAGTCAACTCAAACTCAAGTCGATGCTGAATTGACTCTAATGTCAATTAATGCTTGATGGTTTGCTATACTCATCACATCTAGAACAATTATCTCAAAAATGAATTTTTCAATGTTCTGCAAGGAGTGACCTCTGCCTGAAGACCTTGTGACACTTATGACACTTGTAAGATTTCTGTCCAGTATGGATTCTCTAAAATCTAATAAGGTGTGAACTTCTGAAGGGAAGGCTTTGCCACAATAATCACACTTGTGAGGTTTCTCTTCTGTATGAATTTTTGTTTTGCAGAACATGAAAATTAGGCCAGGCGTGGTGGCTCATGCCTGTAATCCAAGCACTTTGAGGCCAAGGCAGGCGGATCACCTGAGGTCGGGAGTTCAAGACCAGCCTGACCAATATGGTGAGACTCCGTCTTAAAAAAAAAAAAAGATGAACATTGACTGAAGACCTTGCCACAGTTATGACATTTGTAAGGGTTCTCTCGAGTATGAGTTCGCCAGTGAACTGAAAGGTAAGAACAATGTCTTAAAAAATTGCCAAATTGATTACACTTGCAAGAATCCATTCATTATGAATTCTCCAATGATTTGCATTGGAGAATGCAAATTGGCTGTAGCGTTACTGAAGACTTGGTGACAATCATTACATCTGTAAAGTTTCCCTATACCATGGACTGCTTCATGGTGAATAAGTGTTAACTACACACTAAAGGCGTTTCCACACTCATTAAACTTGTTTCTCTCTAGTGTGAATTCTAGTATGTTGTGCCAGGTGTGAATCACGCCCAAAAGCCTTGTCACAAACCTTACATTTGTATGGTTTCTCTCCAGTATGAATTTTTCTATGTCTTTCAAGGTTTGATTTGCGACTGAAAGCTTTGTCACATTCTTCACATTTGTAAGGTTTCTCTCCAGTATGAATTCTCCTATGTCTTTTGAGACTTGATTTGCGACTGTAAACTTTGTCACATTCTTCACATTTGTAAGGTTTCTCTCCAGTGTGAAGTCTATGATGACGTACAAGGTGTGCTTGTTGATTAAAAACCTTGCCACATTCATTACACATGTAAGGTTTTTCTCCAGTATGAAGCCTATGATGACGTGCAAGGTTTGCTTGTTGATTAAAAACCTTGCCACATTCATTACACTTGTAAGGTTTCTCTCCAGTATGTACTGCCTTATGAATTATAAGGGCTGAATTGTGACGGAAGGTCTTGCCACACTCACGACACTTGTAAGGTTTCTCTCCAGTATGAAGTCTACGGTGGCATACAAGAGATGACATCTGACTGAAGGTCTTGCCACACTCATTACACTTGTAAGGTTTCTCTCCGGTATGAATTCTACGATGACAAGCAAGGTTTGCTTGTTGATTAAAAACCTTGCCACACTCATTACATTTGTAAGGTTTTTCTCCAGTATGTACTGCCTTATGAATTACAAGAGCTGAATTATGACTGAAGGTCTTGCCACACTCATTACACCTGTAAGGTTTCTCTCCAGTACGAAGTCTACGATGGCATGTAAGGGATGACATCTGACTAAAGGCCTTGCCACACTCATGACACTTGTAAGGTTTCTCTCCAGTATGAAGTCTACGATGGCATGCAAGGGATGACATCTGACTGAAGGTCTTGCCACATTCATTACACTTGTAAGGTTTCTCTCCAGTATGAATTCTTCTATGTCTTTCAAGGTTTGATTTGCAACTAAAAACTGCATCACATTCTTCACATTTGTAAGGTTTCTCTCCAGTATGAGTTCGCCGATGAACTGCAAGGTATGAACAATGTCTGAAAAATTTGCCACATTTATTACACTTGTAAGATCTTTCTTTATTATGGATTCTCCAATGCCTTGCAATGGTTGTAGCGTTGCTGAAGACGTGATGACAATCATTACATTTGTAAAGTTTCCCTATACCATGGGTTGACTGATGGTAAGTAAGTGCTGACTGCCCACGAAAGGCTTTGCCACACTCATTACACTTATAAGGTTTCTCTCCAGTGTGAATTCTAGTATGTTGCATCAGGTGTGAATCACGCCCAAAAGCCTTGTCACATACCTTACATTTGTATGGTTTCTCTCCAGTATGAATTATTTTATGTTTTTCAAGGTCTGAGTTGCGACTAAAAACTTTGTCACATTTTTCACATTTGTAAAGTTTCTCTCCAGTATGAAGTCTACAATGGTATACAAAAGATGATGTCTGACTGAAGGTTTTGCCACACTCCTTACACTTGTAAGGTTTCTTTCCAGTATGAATAGCCATATGAATTTCAAGGGCTGAATTTCGACTAAAGGTCTTGCCACACTCATTACACTTGTAAGGTTTCTCTCCAGTATGAAGTCTACAATGGCGTGTAAGGGTTGACTTCTGACTGAAGATCTTGCCACACTCATTACAGTTGTAAGATTTCTCACCAGTGTGACATCTACGATGACATGCAAGGTATCGCTTCTGATTAAAGACCTTGCCACATACATCACATTCATATTGTTTCTCTCCTAAATGGATTATCTGATGTTTCCTCAAGAGAGTGCTACAGTTAAAGGCTTTTTTCTCATTACATTGGAAAGATACTTCTCTCATGTGTACTTTCTGTTTTTGTGTGAGTAATGAAGAATGGAGGAAATTATTGTCATAGTTATTAGAAATATGGGTTTGGGGACTACAAGAAATTATTTTGGATGTTGAAACTGAGAAAACATCATGGATAGATTTCTCAACTTGATTACCAAATTTCCCTTCCGTCTGAAATATGTGCAGTTCAGGCAAATGCGAATGAAAGCTTAATCCAAGCTCATCTTTAATAGGCTTGTTGCCAGCATGCCTTTGATCATATTGGTCTGCACCACAAGGAAACTTTTCAGTTTTTCTCATGAGTGCCTCATGGCTATCTCTAAACTCAAAATCATGAATATCTTTCTCAATTTCCTGGAAGCAAAAATCTCCAATGTGATGACTTTCATGTCTATCTAATATCCCTGCGTGGAACACTTCTGTATCGCCTTGTGCTGTTGACAAGAGCTCCTTCATCTTGTATTTGGAAGAGATATCTACAAAATATAAACACAAATAGGTTTCCAATTAAGTACAAATGGTAAATAATACTAAAATGTATAAATATGACACACAAAAAGGAACACAAAAGAAGTGAGACCCTTTAATACATAAAGGGTGATTATATAGACTTCAAACCATGTCTACCGAAGCCTATGTCCAGTATCATGACAAAACACTGACAGGGGACAAACATCTGTAAGCCTAAAAGAAGGAGTATTTTTCCACAGTGACCCTAAAGTGTATTAACACTTTGCAAAAAATATATACTGTCACATCAATGAAGAGAAAAATATATATTCTTAATATTTACAGCATATTTACTGTATATAAATGAATGCTAAAGAACCATACATACTATATTGATAAATAATCCACAACGAGCTCATGTAAAGATAACCAAAATCCAGTGGAAATTCTGTAGTCAAACAATCACAGCACTGCAATGGCGCGATGCTGGCTCACTGCAACTTCTGCCTCCCGAGTTCAAGCGACTCTCCTGCCTCAGTCTCTTGTCTACCTGGGATTAGAGGCACCCACGACCACACCCAGCTAATTTTCGCATTTTTAGTAGAGACGGAGTTTCATCATGTTAGCCAGGCTAGTTCTGAACTCCTGACCTCAGGTGATCAGCCCGCCTCGGCCTCCCAAAGTGCTGAGATTATAGGCATGAGCAACTCCACCAGGCCAGGTTATGGAAATTTTAAGTTTCATTATTATGCTATAACTTCCCCCAAATATCTATACAACACACTTCAGTTCTTCATACTGAAAGGAAGGGACACTAACGTGATTGTTACATTCACATTGTAATCATGCTTAAACCACTTACATGTTTACTAAAAATTAAAAGACAAAACTATTTTAAATAATAACAATGGCTGGGCACAGAGGCTCATGCCTGTAATCCCAGCATTTTGGGTATCTGAGGAAGGTGGTTCGCTTGAGATCAGGAGTTCGAGTCCAGCCTCACCAACATGGTGTAACCTCGTCTCTACTAAAAACACTAAAATTAGCTTGGGGTGGTGGTGGGCGCCTGCAGTTTCAGCTACTCAGGAAGCTGGGGCATAAGAACCATTTGAGCCTGGTTAGGCGGCGGCTGTGGTTAGCCATGATCATGCCACTGCAATTGCCTGAGTGACAGAGCGAGACTCCGTCTCAAAGATAAATAAATAAAATTTAAAACAATGTAAATGAGAAGGGAGTCAAAGCATGTCTACACAAAAAAGCAATGAAACACAAAAAGCAGCATACGAGAAAGGAAGAACAACAACAAAAAAAACCTACAAGAATTACAGATAACATGTAACAGAAAGGCAACGGTAAGGTCTTCTCCACGAGTAATACTTCAAATGTAAATATCTAACTCTGCACTCAGAAGAAAAAGGCTGGCTGAATCAACAGGAACCAACTACGTGTTGTCCACAGAAGACTCGTATTAGCCCTAAGGACACACACATGCTACAATTTAAAAACTATTTTATTGGAGACAAGAAAGGACATTATATTACGATAATAGGGTCAATTCACCATTAATACACAAGAACTAGAGATACATATGCATGAATATCAGAGCTCCACATAAAAGCCAATGTTTACAGAATCAAATAAATTGCTCCACTGCAATACTAGAAGATTTCAACATACGACTTTCAATAATGGATAAAACAACAGGAGAGCTGATCAATAAAAAAGTAGTGGGAGGCCTGGTGCGTGGCTCATGCCTGTAATTCCAGCACTATGGAAGGCTTAAGCTTGTGAATCACTTCCGGTCAGAAGTTTGAGACCAGCCTGGCCAACAGAGTAAAACTCCATCTCTACTAAAAATACAAAAATTAGCTGGGCATGGTGGTACACACTCGTAATCGCACTTACTCAGGAGGCTGAGGCAGGAGAATCACTTGAACCCAGCAGGTAGAGGCTGCAGTGAGCTGAGACTGCACCACTGCACTCCAGTCTGAGAGACAGAAAGAGACTCCACCACACACACAAAAAAGAAACTGATTATTAAATCAATAAAATCCAAAATCATGTGTAATATACAGAAATGTGTAGGAGGAAAGTAGCAGTGGCTTAAACAAAGAACAGTGAACTTCAAACCAGAGGCATCTTTCCAGTGAGCTATACTTCCAAGAGGACCTGAGGATGCAATATACGGTCTTTCTGTTGCCTCTCTTTCCCACTCAGCTGAGTAACCGTCTCAGAAAAATCTACCTACTCCTCTGTGACACACACTCGTAGTGCGGGTGAAGCATAGCTGAAGAATGGCTGAGGAACCTTGTGACATAGAAGAAAGAAATGCACATATTGGTCTCTTCCCCAGTTCCTGACACACAGCTCTGAAGACCTTGGGATGTCCTGGGTGATGGGAAGGTGATTTGTCCTAATGAGGAAACCTCTATGGTCTCCTGGATGGGGCTGATCACCAGAAAGATCAGGACAGGCTTAGAAGCATGAACCAGTCACTGTGATCCACCACCCTCCAGGAAGGGGAGAGGGGCTGGAGACTGAGTTAATATCATCATGCCTACGTGGTGAAGCCTCCATGCAAATACGTGAACTATGTGGGACGAGAGCTTCCAAATGCTGAACACACGCAGGTGCCTGGGGCACGGCACACCCGTGAATCTCCCCATGGTCCTTGTGTGGAGCATAACTCACTGCAAAGATGCCTCTGGTTTTATGTACACTGCTATTTGTTTAAGCTACTTCTACTTTCATCCAGTACATTTTTATATGTTATACGTGATCTTGGATTTTATTTATTTAATAATCATTTTTCTTTTTTTTTTTTTTTTGAGACGAAGTTTTGCTCTGTCACCAGGCTGGAGTGCAGTGGCGTGATGTTGGCTCACTGCAACCTTTGCCTCCCAGGTTCAAGTGATTCTCCTGCCTCAGCCTCCAGAGCAGCTGGGACTACAGGTGTGTGGCATCACGCCCAGCTAATTTTTGTATTTTTAGTAGAGACAGGGTTTCATGCTGTGGGCCAGGCTGGTCTCGAACTCCTGACCTCATGATTCACCTGGCCTCCCAACGTGCTGGGATTACAAGCATGAGCCACTGAGTACGGCTCATTTTCCTATTTTTTATGATAGTCTTTGTGTTCTTTGTTTTATATCAATAATGTGTGGAACTGTTACATCAGACAATGACTACTGATTGACATGTTAGTGCCTCCCCTGTGGATCTCCTCCTCTGGCTGTCCATCTGTGTCCTGTGAAACATCCTTCATCAAGAACCTAAGAAGGTGTTTCACTGAGCTTTGTTGGCTGCCCTAGCAAAGTAATCAAACCCAACAAAAAGGTTGAGGGACCCCAACTTGCAGCTGGTTGGTCAGAAGAACATGTGACAATCGACTACTTGCAACTGGCATGCATCTGAGGTCCGAGGCTGGCCTTGCCTGGGAACTCAACCCTTCACCTGTGAGATCTGACTCTAACTCCAGGCAGACAGTGTCAGAACTGAATTAAACTACAAGACATTCAGTTGGTGTCTGTCCAAGATTGGGATGTGGTTGGGGGGAAATCCACATATTTTGGTGATCAGAAGTAAGGCATTCTGTGCTCAGTGGCATATCAGAGTAGGAAAAGCACTTTTGTTTTTTTACCTTTTTGAATCTCAGTCTATCTCCTCCCTAAAGGAAAAGAAAGAGTGTGGCTCATGGCTCAGGTTCATGCCGACCATTTTCATCAGCAAGACCCTACTAAACCAATAGGGGCCGCCGCCATCCCCAGGAAGAACCAGCCCACAGATCCAATGCGGAGTATCCGGTCACCATATGATCACTTGCCTTAGTGCAGGCAAGGCCACCCATAAGGCTGTACATTTTGAAAAACTCAAATTTCCCAAAAGGCAGATGAAGCTTCACTGCTACAACAAGGGGCCTCCTTGCAAGGAAACTGGATAGTCAAAGATCAAAAACCCATCTTCTCTGAAGAACAAACCAAGGAAATTCTAACATCTCTTCACCCATCCTTCCATATCAGTGCACGCCCCTGTACCTTCTCTTCCCCCGACCTACTTACCGCACTCAAGGACATAACCTGAAACTGATGTATGCTCTGTCGCTTCCTCTCAAGGGGCCCTCCACCCTCCTCATCACCCTCAGGATAAGACTGGCAAGCGGACCTTACCTGCATGCCTCCTGTCAAAAAAACTAGGTTCTTCCTAACCTCATGGACACCTTCTCTGGGTAGGTGGAAGCGTTTCCCAAATACTTTCTACAGAAATCATCCCTAGCTTTGGTCTTCCGCGCTCCATTCAATCAGACAATAGCCCTAGCTGCTTCTCCCAAATCACCCAACAAACAAGTCTCTTCAGTCCCTCGGCGTCAAAAGGTGTCCAGTGGCCCCTCATATCCTATACCAACCCTAGTCATCAGGAAAAGTTGCAAGGGCAAATGGGATCCTTAAGACTCAGTTAACCAAACTCACTCCCGAAGTACAAAAGCCCTGGACCTCCCTTCTGCCCGTAGCCCTAGCCCCCATCACAGCCAGCCCAAGAGCAACCTCCTTATTCAGCCCATTTGACTTAATGTACAAATGCCCTTTCCTCTTACAAAACGGGCCCCTCCTCTCAGCTAGAATACCTCCCAACTCTCCCACACCTGACGCCTCCTCTGTGAACACGGTGACCAGACCCTCCCAAAGCCTCACGAAGGCCCAGTTAACCAGGCCCTACTCCCAGGAGAATGTTTTCCTAAAGACCCTTGATCCCACAAGCCTTCACCAAAACGGGAAGGCCCCATTCAGGTTCTCCTCACAACCCCCCCTGCAGCCAAACTCTTAGGACACACTTCTTGCTATCTTTCCAGGTTAAAAAGGGCCCCTGAGGCCCCCACTGGCCAGTCAACTCCCTCCTCACCAACCACCCATCAACTCAGCATCACGTCGGGCCGACCAAACTCCACCTCACACTCACTCCAGAGCAACTGCCACCAGATAATTAAGGAAAACTACCTTATTTGTTCCTGCTTCTTTCTTACAAATTGTTCTATCACTCTTAAATGGATTACTGCATCACCCTTCCAGGAACTGCCTTCCTTACTCTTGTTTGCAGGAGGTAGATACTGCAGCACCCTCACGGAAAGCCCTCATTGCTGTAATCATTGTCCTAATAACGGGAGTAACGGTTGCTGGCAAATACCCACTCCCACACTTTGAACGTTCTGTCTTTGTCCTTCCTGCCGCTTTACTCTCTTCCTCCACTGCTTCACCCAAAACATTACATGGTTCCTCCCTAAAGAACCTACTCCCTCCTCATTTCCTAACTGGATAACTGACCTTACCTTCCAAGGCACTTTGTGCTACTTTACCCCAACTGAAGTTCGTTTTTTTACCTTCATCCTTAGCCTTTGCTTATTTGCTACTCTTACCCCTCCTCACCAACACCTGCCCCGCCCACTTGCCACGCTACCTCCACCACACCCTCGGCTCCCTTCCAACTAAACCACTCTAACCCGGACCTGGATAACAACCGTGGGCTGTGCCTCCGCGTCTCGGACACTGCCATCCTGGTCCCCACCCAAGATTGCATACCAAAGTAACCTATCACCCCCAATTTCAACTAGGCAGACCTTTCCAATATGATTTACAACTAATACCGCTTTCTGAATCCTTTATGGAGAGTATCGTACCCCTAACCTTTACCAGACAGGCAGCTCTCTTTCTCCCCACATTAATCACACCCAGCCCCTAATAAACCCCATCACCACAGACAGCCCTGCTCTCTCAGACCCCACTGTGTCCCAGCCAGCCGTTACTGAGGCCACCTGCTCCCCCAGCAGTGTAACTTCACCCTACAACTCCAACCCTCCACAATCACATAAACCAAAGCATACTCAAAGCTGCACTCTGCTTCTCAAGCCCTTCCAAAATCAACAGTTCCCTACTCCTTAAAAAGAAATCAGGTTTCTCTGATGGCAGACACAGTCCCTGCTTAAACCTTCACCCCTAGCTATCCTCCTGTGGTACCCAGCCACCCAAGACCCAACCAAGACTGCCTCCTCCCGCATCCTTCAATAACTCCTCTCACTGGATCCTAGTAGAAACAAAATGCTTCCTCCTCCACTGGGAGGATAAAAAAACCACAAACTACCCAACCCACCCCCCATGCACCTCTTCAACCACTCACCGCAGCTGCCCTAGCAGGGACTTTAGGAGTATGGCTTCTAAAGGACCAAAAATTTACACACCTTGTTAACGTGCACAATCCGTTTTGCCTGCCAAGCCAAGGCGTCTTCTTCCTATGCGGTACCTCTCTTTATATCTGCCTTCTTACTAACTGGACTGGTACCCAAACCTTAGTCTTCCTTCCCTATAATCAATATCGCCCCAGGAAACCAATCCTTGCCTATCCCAGTTGACACCCCCACCCGACGCCACAGCAATACACTTTATCCCCCTGCTTCTAGAAATAGGAACAGCCACAGGTGATGGATAAGAACAACCTGATGATCCACCTCCCTTTTATACCATCGCTCTCTTCCCAAAACCCTCACAGACAGTATAGAAGATATGGCCAAATCCATTTCAACACTCCAAACACATTCACCAGCGGCAGGTATCCTGCAAAATCACAGAGGCCTCGATCTCCTTAACTACCGAAAAAGAAGCCCTCTGCGTTTCTTTTTTTTTTTTGGTATTTTTAGTAGAGACAGAGTTTCGCCATGTTCCTCAGGATGGTCTTGATCTCCTGACCTCGTGATTTGCCCGCCTCGGCTTCCCAAAGTGCTGAGATTACAGGCGTGAGGGACTGCACCCGGCCAGCCTCTGCATTATTTTCTTAGACAAACAATGCTGTTTTTATCTCAACCAATCTGGAATAGTACAAAATGCGGCCCAAAAACTAAAAGAAAACAATTCTTCTGCCTGGCCCAGCTGGCCTCTCGGCTCTGGGGCCCCCGGCTACTTCCTCTCCTGGGCCTGCTATAACTCTCCTCCTCCGCTTAGTCTTTGTTGCTTTCCTATTACGCCTTCTCACCCGCTTTCCGCAGAATCGAATACAAGCGTTTACCCGCGGTACGATACGAGATATGATAATGTTCCAAGACTATCGACTTGCAAGCCAGCATCATCCAGTGTCCCTGCTCAGCACAAGCAGCTAGAAAAAACAACGCCCCTTTATCCCTTTCTTTTATATATATAACAAAAGACTGAAACGTTAGGATCACAAGACAGGCCCATCGCTCTCCTCCACATTAAGCCAAACTCATAAAAGAAACAGCCTCAGGCCTTGTAAATGTGGTCGCACCTGGCTCTAGAACCCAGGACCTTGACCCTATTCAACGGGATGTCGGCCCTAAGAACCAAATACGGTTTTTCTGAGAACAGCATCCCGCCACATGCAAACTCCCACATAACCCGCGTAGTCTGTAAGCCAGGCTGCTACCTTCCCTGCCTGTGGCGAGGCAGCCTGGCAGGTTGAATAAACTTGCTAAACCTAACCTTGGGTCTGTCTCTCCTTCGTGACCTCACACCAACCTCAAGTGATCCACCCATCTCAGCCTCTCAAAGTGCTGGTATTATAGGCATGAGGTACAGCACATGGCCTTTATTCCTTTTTTTTTTTTTTGGAGATGGAGTTTTGCTCTTGTTGCCCAGGCTGGAGTGCAATGGCGCAATCTTGGCTCATTGCAACCTCCCCCTCCCAGGTTCAAGCGATTCACCTGCCTCAGCCTCCCTAGTAGCTGGGACTACAGGCATGTGCCACCACGCCCAGGTCATTTTTGTATTTTTAGTAGAAACGGGGTTTCTCCATGTTTGTCACACTGGTCTTGAACTCCTGACCCTCAGGTGATCCACCCACCACAGCCTCCCAAAGTGCTGGGATTACAGGCGTGAGCCACTGTGCCTGGCCTCTGTTTTTCCTATTTCAAATAGACAAGCAGACTATTTAAACAAGCAGGAGGGCTCCGTGCAGTATCCTGGGCCCCAGATGCAAGGAAGGAACAGCCCATGTTTCCCATCTCCTGATTAGGCGCTGCGAGTACAGGAAATGGGATGGAACCTGAATAGGTCAAGGGGCAGGTGTATGGAGGCCTCAGCTCTGAGCTACAGGGACGGAGAACGGAGCATCAGATGGAATCAAGT
>CAUYLG010058455.1:0-60854 GCA_963573385.1 Cacajao melanocephalus
TGTAACAAAGGTGTCCAGTTTCAGTTTTCTGCATGTGGCTGGTTTTCCCAGCACCATTTATTAAATAGGGAATCATTTCCCCATTTTTGTCAGGTTTGTTGAAGATCAGATGGTTGTAGATGTGTGGTGTTATTTCTGAGGTCTCTGTTCTGTTTCATTGTTCTATATGTCTGTTTTGGTATCAGTATTGTGCTGTTTTGGTTACTGCAGCCTTGCAGTATAGTTTGAAGTCAGGAGGCATGATACCTCCAGGTTTGTTCCTTTTGCTTAGAATTGTCTTGGCTGTATGGGCTCTTTTTTGATTCCAAATGAAATTTAAAATGGTTTTTTCTAATTCTGTGAAGAATGTCAATGTAGTTTGATGGAAATAGCATTGAATCTATAAATTACTTTGGGCAGTACACCGATTTTCATGATATTGATTCTTCCTATCCATGAGGATAGAGTGATTTCCATTTGTTTGTGTCCTCTCTTTTTTCCTGAACAGTGGTTTGTAGTTCTCCTTGAAGAGGTCCTTCACACCCCTTGTTAGCTGACACAGCTATTTTGATCCTTACTTTAATCTATAAGTTAATTTAAATAAAATATGCCTAAATATGTCTTAAGTGCTGTCATCACTAGTTTGGGATATCTATAGTAGCACTATTAGCTTTACATTGTTTATTACCCAAATCCCACTGTGTCTTTCCCTTTCTAGTAACTGACTGCGTTACTCATAAACAGAAACTGTTATGAGCTTTTGTTTTATAGATAAACTGGAGTGAAGGCATTTCATACAAAGTGTATCACAAATTTTAATAAGTGTACCCAACTCTTTTGCTATACATTATATATATATATATATATATATATATATATAATGTAATACATACAATGTATACAATGTAATATTATATATTACATTGTATATTATATACACTATATATTACACACACATACATAATGCTGACTATACTAAGACTATGTTATAATAAAAAGGTCAAGAGGTTTGAAATAGATTTAGACATGAATCTCAAACTTGTTGCCAGCTGTGTGAGAGTAGGCAAATTCCTTCCTCTCACTGAGTTTTAGTTTTTTTATCTGTAAAGAGGTAAAGTAATAATTACCTTTCTATCTTGTTATAGGGTTTAAAGATAACATAAGTAAAGTTTTCAGAACAGTGCTTGGCTTATTATAGAGGCTCAGGTGTGAATGTTGAAATTCTGTATGTTATTTCTGTTTTCGTTCACATTGTCAGCATGGTCAGTGGGTGGTGGGGAACAAGAGCTGCCTCTAAATTTCTAAGGGACTGCCAATATTGGTTAAAATTATCTCTAATTCTAAACTATCTTTTTGATCAACAAGGTAATATTTGATGGAGCCTAACAGAATGAGGCATTATCTAAAATTTTTATATCATTTGTGATTTTTGAGCCTTTGAAACAGAATATCAGGAAAAATCACCAATATCTGCACTAGGAAGCATTCTCCTTTTCTTAGAAATCTATGCAGCTCTTCATCTCCATATATAATACACACTCTTTCTTACATTTATACACATATGTACTTATATGTGGTTCTTTCAGGGTTTAAGAAAATTAGGTCTTTAAACCTGTACCACCAGGATTCTGAAACCAAATAAAAGGCCTTGCTACTCAGTAAAAATTTAGATGATCTTTTCTTATATCTACATTGTTAAAAATAGTTTCCTATAACAGTGATTGCTATTCTTCTGATTTTGCTGGATATTAATTATAGCTTATACTCTGCTTAACCTCAACTCTTACTGTAAATGTGACTTCCGCCTGCTGTGTATCCAGATGGAATATTCTGAGATAGTCTCTTCTTCCTGAGGATATGGAATTCCTTTCCAGGAAACACTGAGAACTATTCTTAACCTGGAACGCCTATCCATCTTGTGTCATCCTTCAGAGATACTGCACTTTCCCTGTTGCTTCTCCAGACATTTATATGCCCACTGTTTATTTCTCAGCTATTTTAGGAACACCTTTCTTCCTCAATGATGAAAGCACATTACCATGAAGGGATTAGCCATGAATAATCTTATAATGCCTTTGTTTAGGAAAGAGGTCACCATGCCTCAAGATGTCTTTGTTCTTTACCCTGTATCATCATTTTGTTTACAAGAAGTAGTTTCAAACTGCTTTTAAAGTCATTTTTTATTAAACATGATCTTTATACTTAAAATCTGTTTAATGTTTTCATTCAAATGTAATAATATCATCAGTTATCTCTGAGCCAGTGTTTTTAAACCCTGGATATTCACTAGAATCACCTTGGAATTTGTTTTTTATGGATTATGCCTGGGCTGAACACTTAGAAATTTTGATATAATAAATCTGGAGTGGGACCCAGGTTTAATAATTTTTTTTTTTGAGATGGAGTCTCACTCTTGTCGCCCATGCTGGAGTGCAGTGGTGCGATCTCAGCTCATTGCAGCCTCCGCCTCCTGGGTTCAGGTGATTCTCCTCCCTCAGCCTCCTAAATAGCTGGGATTACAGGCACCTGCCACCAGGCCCAGCTAATTTTTGTACTTTTTAGTAGAGGCAGGGTTTCACCATGTTGGCCAGGCTGGCCTCAAAATCCTGACCTCTGGTCATCTGCCCACCTCAGTCTCCCACAGTGCTGAGATTACAGGCGTGAGCCACCACATCTGGCCAGGATTTTTAAACACTCTACAGGTGATTTTTAAGTGGAGCCAAAGTTTGAGAAGCAATGTTTTGATGCAAAAATTTTTTTGCAACCATTAAAACACTACAACCTTTGGGATGATCGAGAGTTCCATTATATCTCAGAAGAGTCACTGAAGTCATAATTGCCGATGACTCTGATTTTTAGATCTTTCAATTTATTTTTCACTAGGATCATTTTTCCTGCAAAAGAGAATTAGCCAAAGAGAGTATACTCTGCTGATAGTGCAGTGAGGAAAGTGTGTAAGATTACCTTACTTTCATCTCAGTCCTGCCACAGACAGGCTTGGATTCCCGGACAAGATATTCTCTGGATAGGATTCACAAACAGGACCACATCAGGAGCCAGGATGATGACATGAAAGTGGGAAACAGGAAGAGTGGACATTGGCAAACAGAGGACTCACTCCTGTTAAAGGGGGCTGCTGCTACTCAGCCCCAGCCAGTCGTTTCTATAGGTAGATGCAAATTAAGTGTTATCAAGCCTTTCCATTTTTAAAGAGAAGTAGAAATTTCCTTTTTGGGGTGAAAGTTTTGAATTATTATTTACATTTAATGCTAACTTTTTGTTCATGTGATTATTATTTATATTGTGGGGTTTAATTTGACCCACGGGACACCAGTTTGCAATATCTGAGTTAAATGATTTCTAAAATTCATTCAATTCTAATATTCTAAAATTCTAAGAGGTCTAATTTGGACACAACATGAAAATATTCCCTTAAGATGAGAAGCTTCTATTTGAATGTGTGCTTATGTCAATCTTCCTATTCCTGAACTTTCCCATTTTTTAATTACCCCGATACCCTTGGTCCTGGCAGCTTACTCTTTCTATTCTGGCCCATCCTAGAGTTGAAATGTTAAGAATTTAAATAACTCTGGCTAGTACACTGTATTTACAATATATAGGGGATCCTGGTGTTATGTCAAAGGAAAACCTTGTCTTAACTTTTCAGAAGGGAATGGAATGTACAGTACGGTGTGGCCTATAAATCATTTTCAAATTAGTATTCTGTACATCTGGAGAAGAGTACATTTCTACTCATGCATAAATTGCCTATGAACACATTTCAAAACCTATGCTTAATCTTAGCAATGAACATTTCAAAAAGTAAATTAATATCTTCAAGGGGAAGAAATACAGTATATTAAACAGGAACCCACTAGAAACTCGATAGTTAAGAGTCTGTCAGCATTTCCATTATAAACCCTGTTTTTGAGGGGTTTATAACTCACTTATAAAAATTCATTGTAGGCTGAGACTTGGCATGTAAGGTCTTAGCCTAGCAGCTTGATGTGATATTAGGTCTGAAAGACCTCAGATTCTTGTCAACAAGATACTATTTTAAGCCTCCAAGATGAGGTCTAAACAAAGACAGGGAGTGATTTAAACCCATAGCATCCAGGGACTGCAGAGGAAAACTGAAATAATTGCTCTAAGATCAGCAAGTCGAGCCTTGATTTTGCAGAGCCCCACACTGTTGTCTACCCTGAACTGTACATCTTATACTGCAGAGGGTGCGGTCAGCTTTATTTTCCTATTTGGGTCACACTCAATGTAACTTTAATTCCCCATTTGGTAGCTTAATATATTGTCTGTTGAGGTTACAGATTTAGATGAGAGTTTATAAATAAGGCTAATTAACATTGAACTTGTAACTCTTTTTTTTTTCTGTTTGATAAAAGATATTCCTAGGAAGTAGGAATAGAGTATAAAAATGTCATAGGCCATTGTAAATTTCTTGTGTAAATAGCTCTGTGATATGTTGCATGTTTAAATTAGCACAATATGTATTCATTTTAAATATTGATCTTTAAGGAAGTCCTACAATAAATCTGAATACTCTTTTGCATTACTGTTTACATTAGGGCTACTATAGATTAACAGAGACAGTTGCCTTGTAAATTTGCTTGCAGAGTAAGCAGAAGCATATAAATAATTCTGCTTCCAATTATACAAAACAATGATGATAAACTATTGGGAGCTGTGAGACAATTGTGCCGAGCTTGGCTGAATCACAGACTCAGACCAGGCCTGTGAGTAACTGATGTGCAGCTGGAAATTGGGTCTATTGTCTAAATCAGGAAACAAATGAAAAAGGGGCATAGAACAAAATTCTATAAATGTAGCTCCATCAAGATGCAGTTCCTTTCCAGCTGTAAAGTTTCTATAGAGTTACCAAAACTATTTAAAAACATAAAGACACAATTGTTTGGCTTGGTAATGGCCGCAATTCATCTGTAACAATGTTAAATATGTTGTGGTAACCTTCATGGGGAACGCTCTATGGATGGACTTGGTTGTGGTTTGGGGTTTCCACCTTCTCCCAGTAGTGGTTCCCTGGGCTGTGGCATGAACTGGTCTTTGAACAATTTGATAGCTCAACCAAAGTTCAGCTAGGAATGTTAAAACATAATGATTGAAGATTAAGACTAAATTTACACCTAAGGCATATAATTCCAAGGCCAAGATCAACCCATTCTTCTTAACATTCCCATCATCTATTCAGAAGTGCAAATATTCACATGGAAATGAGGTTGGTTGACATGTTTAGCTTATATTGGGAAACATATCTGCTAAGCAGCTGAGAAATGTATTCATTTCAGTCTTTCCATTTGACAAGGCTCATTCTCCCAACTAAAATACTAAGAATGCAATGACAGCAGCTGAAGCCGTTCCATTTCCTCTCCTGACTTTAATCTCTCCCTAAGAAAAATATTTCTTGAAATGCTATAATGTGTGTGCATTGACACTCTTACTTAGGTATTTAAATAGGCTTGACCTATTTATTCTCTATGCCCAGCAAATTTATTTTAATGGTTATTTAAAGGAGTATTTATTATTTTTGCGATTAATGATTGTAATAGTCATATAGTGCATTTTAGTTTATAAAGGTGTTCATGTGCATTATATCATTACCTCATTGATATCATTATAAGAACTTTAGGAAATTAATTGGATCAATATTGTTATTTTTATCCCAATTTTTTTAAATGATGAAAGGAAGTTCAGAGAGGTTAAGTGATTTGTCCATATTTACTCATCTGGTAAGTATCAAACTTAGACTCCAATCTAGCTATTTGAATGTTAAGTACCACGTTCTTTCCACAGTGGTTTTAAGATGACCAGTTTTTAAAAGGGCTGCATTTAGCATAGGGAGTTGCACAGAAGATGTATGTAGATCAGTTGGGAAAATACACACCAAGGACTCTTGCTATTCATCTCCATGCTGCTTCCTGTCGAGGTGAAGTGGGTAGTGTAAATCACAGACAGTTCTAAAATTTGGTTTTAATCAATGGCTCCAACAAAGTTCATAGGTTCACCTTGACCATGCTTATCTTCAATATACCATGAAAATGCCTAGTAAAATACTCAAAAGGTGAGAAATGAGAGGAAGTTAGTGAGAGATGGCAGGATGATGGCTATGTTGATTCCAGGGCTTTTTTGGTCTGCTATTTTAGAACTTTATTTGATCATTCTTTGCAGTCTCTTGTATATTACATCTCAAGAATATACACCTAATAAATCCATCTACTTGCCTGGTGGAGGTAATTTTGATTCCCAGAAAGCTGGACTTAATTGTTAACTCTATTTTTTTTTTTTTCACTAAAAGGCAAGATATTTTACCAGATGCTTTTAGTACTGAAAGAACTTTTGGGAACAAGAATTGGGTGGAATTTCTTGAGAAGTGTGGAAACTGAAGCAGCCAGTTGTACACTCCCTGGACACTGATATACTCTTATACCATGTCTGGTTAGGTGGAACTATAGCATAGAAATGATAACTCTATTAAAAGTGTAAAGACCTCTCTATACATTATCTCAGGGATACAGAGTATTATGTCACTACATTGAATTAAAACTTTAAATGCTGGAATCTTAATGCGAAAAACTTCAAACCTTAACAAATAATATAGAATTTAGTCTGTTTTGTTTTAAGGCTTTGATTTCTTACAGAATTTCTAGCCAACTCTAGGAAGGAAAACATTCTGTAGTAAAGTAAAATACTAATGACTCAAGAATACTATGTGACACCTAATTTGGTGATTGCCACCCAAAATTATATTCACCAGTTTAAATTAATTACTTGGTATAGTTATAATTACATTAATAACACTGGTTTGCTTTTCCAAATCCAAATGTCATATGATGAGGAAATACTCTGACTCTAAATGGTTTTAATTAAAAACCCAACCATTTTTTTTAAAGGTGGTAAGAAGTATATTTTTTGTCTTCGCTTTTTGTTTTTTGAACACATGGTTTTCAAGGAAAAGGAAAGTAATGATTATAGTAAATTACAGAGTCAGGCAGCAGGGTAATTAACAGGTAATTATCAATAAACAATTTAACCACAAAAGCTTGGATCCCACCTACCACTTGTCAACAATAAAAGCTTAGTAACTCCACATGCCATTGGAAACAGAGTCTACAGGGAGCCCCCGAAAGGACTGCTAATATAAATAAACAATTCTTTCTTGGGAGAATACACAAAAGCCAGGCTGTGAGTGACCACATAGAAGAAGGAAAGAAAAATCCAGTAGGCAGGAAAAATATTAGGAAACCAAACATTTGGTTTCAGATTTAGGAGAAAAATATAAATGTGCTTGATACTGAAGCCAGAAAAATTATCTATGAAATGTCCTTCTCATCCCATACATAAATTTTATGTTTATTTAAGCATGATTGGAAATGTATGATAACTTAGCCAAGTTGGCATTATGACTCAGGAAAAAGTGGACTTTATCCAGGGTTAAATATAGTCAACATGATTTATACATTGAATGATTGGTGAAAAATCCACCAAAAATATATTTACTATGGAAATGTACAACTAGGCTTTATCTCTAAAATTTATAGAAACCTTGATTGGAATCCTCTTCCTTTTTAAAATGGGTCAGATCTCTATTATTCTAGCTTGAGGGCATGGGGAGTGGTTTCTAATTAGCTAGTGAAAAGGAGCCATTTAATTCAGATAAAAATCCTAAACCCACATAGTGTGAATAATAGTATAACCATAATTTTAAATTTCATTTTGGCTCTGTTACTGTGGTATAGGTGCACAATTTCAAAATTGCTAAATAAGAAGTTGAATTTCATTCTAGAAGAGATTTTTCTCTTTCTGAATTGTATTTTGTCTACACACACATCTTGTCTAAAATTGTAGTCGTTTATGTCACAATCAAATGCGCTTATTGAATATTGCCAACAACTGGTGATGTGCTAGGCATAATGCAAAGTGCAGTAAGTAAACATTTCCTCTGTCATTTAAGGTGCAAGAAATAAAATTGTCACAGGACACACTTGAAAGATGTACATGCAACTGAATAAACATTGAGCAGATGTACATATCCAATAAAGACCTCACTATCTACAGGGCAAGGGTAAATTTATATTGCAGAGTGATGAGAGTAAAATCGCTTGTGGGAGTTATAAGGTTAGATAAGGGAGTCTTAAGTCTTAAGAAGTAATCACCATCTGACCACTGATTAGTCAGGCAAGTCTTTGGGGATAAAGAGATATCACATGTACTGTTTGAATGATGGTCAGCTACAAGCCTGGCACATCAGGAGTAGGGAGGGCTTGCCTGTAGAGAGAGGACAGAACAATGCTAGGATGAAACCATGGTCTCCAGGCCTGGGCAGAGAAGCTCAGTCCTGGGTAGATAGTGCCAAGTTGTCTAGGTAAGATCTGACTCTAAAGCAATAGATTTGATCTTTAATGCATATTCAGGGTACTGCAAGACCTAATTGCCAAAATACCTGACTTGACTTTGCTCTACGTTTTGCCTGGACTCCAAACTAAGATGGTTTTCATTTTCTATTGCTTGGCATTATGTCTGCCTAAATTTTTTCCTTCAGATTGCCCACATCCACTTGCATTCATTACAACTCTGCTAAATGACAAGTTTCCCATGGTTTTCTTAATTCCCTTTTGATTTTTTTTTTTTTAGACAAACCTAGACTTGTTAAAAACCCTCCCACTGTGTCCTCTGTTACTAAAATGTAATTAAATAAAAAGTGAGTTTGGATACATCTATCATGTAATTTGAAATTACACATGAATGTCGAGAGGAAAAGTGACTTTGAAAGATCAGTTCTCAAATTTTGATTTAAGAACTGTGCCGTTAGCTGAAAGAATATGAACCAAGTCCATTCTTTTGACCTTTGCAAAGTCTAACCTAGTCAATTATCGCAGCAGAGCAGGGAACCAAAGAATAGCCTTGAATTGTTTAGACCCAAACTGATTTAAGTTTGCATGTGGTTAAATAAGACATTAGTTAAAAATAATTAATGCTGTCTTTGACCTTTGAAATGAGGAAGGACATTCATTGTCCTCCCTCAGCTCCCATTCTATTCATGTGAATCTACTTAACTCTTTGCATTGCCTAAAACAGAACACAACATTTTACTATGTCTTGATATTAAATATCTTTTAAAACATAAGCGAAGTTGTATTCTTCTTAAATGGATGGCTTTCTGCCAACTTTCACTCAGATATTTAGATATACAGATATACTCAGATATTTAAAGTATATATTTTCCATGGCTCAGCAGCTAACCTTTGAGAACATGTAAATATATAGCATATGTTTCATGAAATGACAGAGTAATGCTAGGATGAAACCATGGTCGCAACTAATCTAATCCCTTTGGTACAATTTGGCAAGATCTTCTTGGGATTGTTATAAGAATTTTATTGATCATTCTCCTTTCAGGTTTCAATAAGACCCAGAAATGGGTGTAGTTATGGCGTTGTGCATGTAAAACTTATAGTTTTTTAGGGAGGTATCCCTAAATTGCATCATAATGCTTTGCTATTGGGAAGAAAAATGAAGCTAGGTGTGGTGCCTTGCACCTGTAATCCCAGCACTTTGGGAGGCTTAGGCAGGAGGATCATTTGAGGCCAAGAGTTTGAGGTTGCAGTGAGCCATGATTCCATCACGGCACTCCAGCCTGGGTGACAGAATGAAACCTTGTTTCCAGAAAAGAAAAGGAAGAAAACAAAAGAAAAGAAGTTAAGATGTTTGCTCTTCCATTTTTCTCCATCATTTTTCCTTCTCTGCCAATCTTCACTTCAGTGTGAACAAAAAGGGCCTCTATCATTAGGAATCTATTCAGCTCTGCTGGGGTGGAGACGGAAGAGAAAGAATAGAAGTAACCCTAAAGCAGGCTCTAAATAGACAGCATCCTACGTAATGTAGGATGTGTCTTTATTTTTGTTGTTCATTATTTCCAAAATTAATTTCTACTTCAGATATATTCTTTGGGGTTTAATAAGTATGCTCCACATGTTCCGAAATATCCCAGTTTCGAATTGACAAATAAATGGCCAGTAGAGGTGACCTTGGGGACACATAAGTGGCTGTCAATAAATATTCAGTAAACAAATGAATAAATTAACTCCATGTGGGCCATTGTATAGACCACACTTATTCCGCTTTCTTTATCTAAGAAACTCTTATTTGTCTCTTAGATCCCCATTTAATTGTTACTTCACAGGAAGGACTTCCTGACTGCTCTTCCCAAATTAAGTTATGTCAAAATTATTTGTTGCCATAGCACACTAAACTGCTGCCTTATCTTTTATCACATTTTATTGGGATTCACTGATTAATGCCTGCCTTCCCCACTGAGTCGCCGCGTTATGTGTGGTGTTCTGTCCCCACTGCCTAGTACAGTAATTGGCAGATAGATACTTGAACTAAAAATTTTTTGAGGAAGAGTGGCCAGGAAGTAGATTTCAACTCGAATCAGCAAAAAAGAAATGAACAGTGGGTAAGGTGTGCGAAGGAAAAAAGAATCTATGTCAAGGGAAGAAACTAAATAAAGAGATGCTTGGAATGGAATGAGCGGAAGGTAAATAATGACTTTGCCATCAGAACTTCATGCCTAAACCATGGAAGAAGTAATAGGCACCAATGTAAGGGAAGGAAGTAGTTAAACAAAAAGGGAGCACAGAATAATTTGCAGTAATAATAACCAGAAATTAAAATAGAAATGTATTTTAACAAGGAAAATTTCCTCCACCTATTTTTATTTCCAACTTTTTCTTTTCCCTAGGGAATGGGAGAGCAATGTGAAGTCAAAGTTTGATATAAAGGTTTGATTTAAGACACAAATTTTTCTTCAAAAATAAAACCTTATTTCATAATAAGTAAATATAAGACATTGAACCATTTTAATAAAGGGAGTGTCTGTTGTTACGAATTGGTCACTAACTCGACATCGTCTTTTATTGTCATAAGAATCATAAGTAGTTTACACATTTTAAAAATCAAGTTTCGGTTTTTAGCATTCACATATTTTTAAAACTCTAATGTTGGCAAATAAAACCTATGTTTTAGAAGTTTCATGAAAACGTGTTCTTTATATCACTTTGGACAAAAGGAACGTGATTTGGTATTTGTTTTTAACAAGTCTGCCAGCCACACAGAGACGTGCTTTACCGCAGACTTTACCTCTGCCTCCAATTAGAAAACTATAGCCCATGAGAAATATCATTAAAAGATCAATGAGAAATCAAACACCTGTCAGAATATTAAGTTGCTACCTCTCTCTGAGGGGAGAAGGCAAAATATAATGTCTGCTATAGCAGAGCCAAACCAATAATTTTATAAAGAGATCAGTGACTTTCAGAAATCTTTAACCCTTATTCTTTATTGAGTTCATCACTTCACAAACCTCAGTTTGCATACATAAAATGAGGGTGCATGTCCTCATCATTCTAGGTTCATTTCCTTTTCTGTAGATCATTCACAGGAGCACTTTTTAATATAAAGAGAAAATTCTGGGCCAGGCATGGTGGCTCATGCCTATAATCCCAGCACTCTGGGAGGCCGAGGTGGGCTGATCACCTGAGGTCAGGAGTTTGAGAACAGCCTGGCCAACATGGCAAAACTCCATCTCCAAAAAAAAAAAAAAAAAAAAAAAATTGGCTGGACGTGGTGGCACGTGCCTGTAATCCCAGCTACTCAGGAGGCTGAGGCTGGAGAATTGCTTGAACTTGGGAGGCGGAGGTTGCAGTGAACTGAGATTGTGCCATTGCACTCCAGCCTGGGTGACAGAGCGAGATTCCATCGAGAGAGAGAGAGAGAGAGAGAGGGAGAGAGAGAGAGAGAGAGAGAGAGAATTTTATGATGTAAATGTAAATTTCTTGTGACTCTAAAATAGATCAGCTGGCTTTAAAAGCATAGCATTTGAAATAGTCACTAACTTTATCATATGAATAGTCTTGTAAACACATAACACATAAATATGGCTAAGATCAGAAGCTGCTAGAAATCAGTCGTGACACCTATGAGTCTATGGATGAGCAGATACCAACCAAAGTAGACTGGGATATACTGGAGACTTTATTCATTTATCGTAGTTCACACACACTGTACTTTATTTGTTTATTTATTTATTTGTTTTCTGAACTTTTAGGTTCAGGAGTACATGTACAGGTTTGTTATACAGGTAAATTGTGTGTCATCGGGGTTTGGTGTACAGATTATTTTGTCACCCAGGCAATAAGCATAGCACACAACAGGTAGTTTTTCAAACGTCACCCTCCTCCCACTCTCCACTCTAAAGTACATCCTGCTGTCTGTAGTTTTCTTCTTTGTGTCTATAAGTTCTTAACGTTTAGCTCCCACTTGTAAGTGAGAACATGTAGTAACTGGTTTTCTGTTCGTGCATTAGTTCTCTTACAATAATGGCCACTAGGTCTATCTGTGTTCCTGCAGAAGTCATTATCTCATTCTTCTTCATGGCTGCATAGTATTCTATGGTGTATATGTACTACAATTTATCTAGTCCACTGTTTATGAGCATTTATGCTAACGTGAATAGGGCTGCAGTTAAAATACACGTGCATGGGTCTTTATGGTAGAACAATTTATATTCCTTTGGGTATATATCCAATAATGGGATTGCTGGGGCAAATGGTAGTTCTGTTTTAAGTTCTTTGAGAAATTGCCACACTGCTTTCCACAATGGCTGAACTCATTTACATTCACACCAGCAGTGTATAAGCATTCTTTTTACTCTGCAACCTTGCCAGCATCTTTTATGTTTTGACTTTTAGTAATAGCCATTTAGAACTTTATTTTTATTTAAAGTGTGAATATCACTCATTTTTTGTTTTGCCCTTATTACCACTGAATTAGGATGCTTGTTAATAAACTTCCCAGTAGGTAATTTCAGAGTGAGACAAGTAGTTAATATGTGCCCTAAGCAAAGATCAAAATAAAACCTATGCCTCACGTTAAAGCTTTATGAAAACTGTGAGGTATTTTACAATGTAAGACATGTATGTGTATGTGTATATGTTTATGTATTCATCACAAACCATTTTATGCCTCTAGCAACTTTATTTTTCAAGCTAAGTCTTTACTATTATTGTTGTTGTTTTATGATTTTTCTTTCCTCTTACTTAGAAAAGGATTATCTCAGGACATACGATACCTGAGAATTGAAAAGGAAATCTAGAATGTCTGAGCGTCAAGCGAGATATAGATATAAAATGCTATGTCATGCAGGTCAGCCATATTTAAAATTATGTTTTCTTTAGAAAAGAATGCACACACTGATAAGCTATCTCATATAATCAATGGACATGGCTTCCTGTGAACTCTATTCATGCTAGATCCCTATAGTTCATAGCGATAGGAGAGAAGAAACTTTAAAAGCTGTCTTCTATTTGATAACTATAGAATCCTGGCTGAGTCCAGAGTTTAGCCAGAGAGCATATTGGTTTCAGCAGACTATGGTAAAGTTAATTAAGGATGATTAATGGAGCATTTCCTTCCAATGATATCTGTGACAGAACAAAGCTGTCTGAGGCTTGTCAAGCAGAATTTGAGTTGAATGAGTATTTATGTGATCAAATCTGAAGGCTGCCTCTTGACAGAGCGAGGATTCATCAATCAATTTCTCTGGCTCACAGTGGTGGGAAATTGGTCTATCCCAGTAGATTCTACTACCACACCCCATTTATTTCATTCAATCACCCCTCAGGCTACAATGCATCTTTAGCTTTTACCTCTGACCACCTTAAGGGGTATCAGAGAAAAGTAAAGGCAAGAGTGAAAACATCTATTATAGTAGTTCTTGTTTTACCTGAATTCATGCAATTAATTTCTTTTAAGCAGAGGATTATAAAGTAACACAGGTCTGAGCAAGGAATTAATTGGTATTAATAAAAGTTATCTCACAACCTAACAAGAAATGATTGTGAGCCAAGTCAAAAACTATCACCTTTTTCCTTTATAAAATTGTATGCTGCATTCCCTTATAAAATTGTATGCTGTTTCTTAAGCTACTATAGAGTCAGTTAATTCTAAAAATCATCTGAAGAACAAACACAGTTTATGCCGCAGGTTTTTGCTTTAGTCACATTCTACAAATTACGGTCTTCAGACTTGCATTCTCAATATGACAGCCACTGGCCCTGCAAGGAAAGGCCCTGGTGGGCATCAATTCTGGTTAAGCCAAGCATTGATCTACCTGGACGGCAGGCTCATTTTACCCAGGATATTCAGGGTCTTGTTTAGTCACAGTGGGACAGTGACAATGCAGAGGTATGATCAGGAATTAGCTAAAATAGGTATATTTGTTTTACAAGGTTCTTGCAAGGGATTTTATTTGCATTATTTGATTATCACAAAAAGTTCATGCAAATAGAGCAGGTGTGACAATTCTCATGATGTAGATGTGGAAACTGAGTTTGAAAGGTGTTCTATAACTTGCTAGAATGATATAGCTGTATGTGGCTGAGATGGGCCACGAATCCACAGTCCCGCCTCTACCATAGTCCTTCACCTCTCTTGTAGACTACTGTCTTTCTGGGTTGTGGCTGACTGCTTATTTGCACTCTCAAATGATAGCACAATACTTGCACCCAGAATGTAAATGTAATGATGTATGTTTTTAATGGTCAAAGCCACTTGAGCAACTTCAGTCTGATATTACTTTGGTGGATGCTACGTTTAATTCTGAGTTTGAAAAACTGACCACAACTTGGAGTGGCAAATTCTGGCACAGCCTGGCACTAGAACTCTTGATGATTTCAGGGCTAACACCCAATTGCATTTGGTTTCTTGATAGTGTCAGCATGGGAAGTACACAAACAAATATGGCTTTCCAGAAGTGTAGGCCCTGCACTTCCTGAGATATGTTGTTCAGGAGGAGAAAATATAGGCTTGCACGCCTATATAATTGTTATTGCTGTTGTTGTTATTTATTAAGATGTTACAAATAAGCATTTTTGAAGAATTTTTATATAGCAGAGAAGGTATCTTGGTCCTTTATCAGAAAATTGCACTTGTGGCCCAAATCATGCTTATTGATCTTGGAAGGTGCAGTAACTGATTTCATAAGCTACGTTCTCACTGTCTTTGAAAAGCATATATGAGTAATCGTATAATAAAATTTGCATTAAATTTTACTTAAAGCTTTTGTAATCATTTGCCATTACAGTATTAGTTTTTGGAGGAAAAGTTTGTTATCTTTGTTATTTATTTTCAGAGTGCAGCATGAGATACAAAAAGGAAAATTATTTAATAAAGGAATTGCCAATGGATTAGGTTAATTTCAATGAATAATAATTTCTCTTTATTTAGGCTTAAACACGTAACACTTAACCTATAACCCTTAAACTAATACTAACCATAGTTTTATATAGCTATAACTTAAACTGTCACAATGAGTTTTGATTTCTGAAATCAAAAGCTTTGAAATGGGTGATTAACATTCCAAAATTTCAAAATGAGCTTTAGCTTTTTAGCCATGTTATCCTGGAGAATTAAATATTTTTTCTTTAAATATTTTTCATGAAAATATTGAAAGGCCTTCTTCTCATCTGCTTTTCCTTCTCAGATATTTTTGTGTAGTACCATTGAAGACCCCTGTATAGTTCTAAAAATTCTTTAGACTAATAATTCCATATTCTGTAAGATGTTTTGGGATAGGAATATTTACATATTTTAGCTTTAGATAAAAAATCCAAAGATCAGAAAGGTATGACCGAAAGACAACAATATGGAGAACTGAAATCTTCAGTTTTTTGTGTTTCCACTCTGCCCATTTCACAATGTCTTCTGATATTAGCTCATTCAGAATTCCAGAGGTGTTCAACAAATGCAGAGTTGAGAACTATTTTTTCCTTGTTATGCACACTATATTTCTATGAATACTCTTGAATGTTAGAAGCTTTGTGGGTAATTACATCACAGTCTGTCATTTTGACAGATTTTGAAAGTCTGTCATGTCAACTATGATTAAGTCAGGTCTTTGTCCATTCAGTATTTAGGCAATTGATTTTTCTCTCTCTTGTTTTTTTTTCCCTTGAGATGATGTCTCGATTTTCTCCCCCAGGCTGAAGCGCAATGGTGTGATCTCAGCTCATTGCAACCTCCGCCTCCCAGGTTCAACCAATTCTTCTTCCTCAGTCTCCCGTGTAGCTGGGATTACAGGCACACGCCACCACACCTGGCTAATTTTTATATTTTTAGTAGGGACAGGATTTCACCATGTTGACCAGGGTGGTCTCAACCTCCTGATCTCAGTTGATCTGCCTGCCTTGGCCTCCCAAAGTGCTGGGATTACAGGCATGAGCCACTGCGCCTGATAGCAATTGAGTTTTTAAGCCTAAGTACAGGATTTTCATGTCTATTAAATTTAAAAAATTAATTCAGACACGTAGCTCTGACCTGGTAAGATAATTTAATATCTAGCTTCTGTTATTTTACAGACTTTCTACTTTTACCCCATGCCTGCTCCCTCCTTTAGGCATATGTCATTTCGATATTAACCTTGCCCCTATCATCCAAATCACTGATAAAATGTTTGAATAGAATAGGACAATTTCTGTGTTGCTATTGAGCCATTGACTACCCCCATTTGCATATTCTTGAGCCCAAATATCCAACAAACTCCAATGATAAAAATAAACAAGATATCACTTCTATGTCTCTTATGAATGCATAACATCACCTTGCAAGGTATGGTAACTGTGCAGGTAACAATAATTTAGGGTAGATCTTCATGCAGGTTTTGTAGGTCGCACTGCAATTGCAAAACTGATAGTCACACTGTAAAAGTATGAAAGTACATCCAGTTGGAATGCCAATCTGGTCATTCAATGAACTTAATTAATTTTGGGAAGTTGAACATGTTTAATTAAACTTTCTTGATTAATCTTACGTGACTGGAAGGAATATGGCAAATACTGGTTTGGCAGTTGGCAATTTAAAAACAAAAGAACTGTGCGTGCATAATGTCTATATTCTTTTATAATGCTTTCTACTAGGTTAATCATAGGATAATAGAACATAGCACATTGGTCATAATTTTGTCCATATGGTAGGTGAAATACATTAAAATTCAATCAAAAATAATTTAAGGTTTTAGGAAATGCTAAGAAAACTTGCTCGGAGAGGAATACTTACATATATATTTCATCGATGATATTAGTAGTTGTGTCTGCATGTTATATTTGATATATTGCACATCACTATCTTGAATTGTTAAACATGTTTTATAAGGTTATAACTAAAAGAAATGGGCTCTGTTATTCCAGTTCAGTATTTTTAGAAAAAAATCTTCAACAGAAATTAATAAGAAAGCAAATAAACAAACAAAAGTTAGAGCATGTTCTCGGTGAAGAAGTTGAGACTTCGTTCCAGACCTATAATAAACTGTTGGCTGTGATCCTGAAACCTAGTCACAGCGTTTTTCATCTTTAGGTTCCTGAACAGTTCAGTAAATCAAGCTTTTCCATTCTAAGACCAGGCAGAATCAGCAGAGATGTAAACTGGCTAAGGCCACTGAAATGATACTTACAGGCTTACTCCACCCACCCTTTTCTTTGCTTAATATCTCCAATACACATGCTTCTTTTCTCTATTTTTTCTTAACAATCTAACATATACCTGCAGTATACAAAATTCCACCAGATCAGATTTTGATGTTATTACTTATGTTTCTCCACTGTTTACTACATGGCAAAGAGATTTAGCCTTGCCTTCCTCCCTCCTTTTCTTTTCTCTCTCTCTCTCTCTTTCTTTTCTTTCTTTTTCTCTTTCTCTCTTTCTCTTTCTTTCTTCCCTCTTTCTTTCTTTTTTCTTTTTCTCTCTTTCCTTCCTTCCTTCTTTCTTTCTTTCTTCTTTCTTTCTCTTTCTTTCCCTCTTTCTTCCCTCCCTCCCTTCCTTCCTTCTTCCATCTCTTTCTCCCTACCCTCACTCTCTCCTTACATTCTCCTCCCTCTACCAAAAACAACAGAACAAAACCCACTCCAACATGTTTTATCTATCTTACCTTCAGCCTTTATTGCCCTCCTCCATTTTATCTGATTCATTCCCCCTTTTCCTTTAGGTCTAAACTTCGACCTGCCTTCACCTGGGAAGTTTTATATATCCCCTCTTGATCCTCTTCCTTCATCCCATCCCTGATCCAGGCAGGTGCTCTTCTTTACTCCTATAGACCTGAAAGTGTTTGTTTATACTTCTGCATTCACCAGCAGATGGTAAGAGCCATGAAGCTTTGGCCTCTGGCTGCTTTCTGTATAGACACGCAGCCTGCCATGCAGTAGAAGCTCAGTAAATAACAGGGAAGGAAAGACAGGAAAGAGAGAAGCAGAGAGAGGGATAATGCTTTTTTTTTTTAATATGTAGAAAGTATTTTAAGAGTTCTCTCAAGTTCATTTTCAGGTAGTGCCCAGCTACCTACCAGGAATCTGCAGTAGAGATGGTAAGGAGTCAGCATCCCAGATGGAAACTGGCCCTGCTGCTGGTATCTGAAGGACTGCACCAAATGCCAGCCTTCTTAGGGGTAAGACTGCCCACTCTGTACATATTGAAAGTTTGAGGGTAGATGTGCCCCCTCTTAAGGGTGGATACATATTGATATACAGCATAATTGGCCCACACTGCCTGAGTAGTCATTTGTACTGGTTTTGGCCCCTTACCTCTTTGTTTCTGGCCATCTTCAAACTGTGGGCTGAGGACCTGGGCTGCTTTTATGCATTGTAGAATCGACTCCAAATTTCTCTGAGTTAAAATCTTTACCCTTCTTTGTAAGTTGGCTGAGATACCATGATTAAGACATTAATAATTAGCACCTGTTTAGGAGACAAAAATGTCTGTTGAGATTTTGGATTCGTCATGTATAAATGTGTGACTTTGGACAAGCCACTTCTCTAAACTTTACTTTCCTCCCTTATATGATCAGCATACCAGCTGGCCTGTGTTGAGGTTTTTGAGATGATCAGATTCATGTAAATATAGTTTGCAACTGTCGGCAGTGTGAGGTCACAAACTAATAAACATTGACAAGAGGTTCATGGCCACTAAGCTGTTCATCAAGAGTGGTATTGAGTTTCCTTTATCATGTGAAATAGATCATAAAATAGGAGCCTTTGCTTAACTCTGCAATTATAGAATGGGACTTGGAATGAGGGGTAGCTGTATAAAGATATTCATCAGTGCCATCTTTGGTTGTGAGTACTCTGGAGGAGACCCTCAACTTTACTTTTGCTACTTTAAAAATTCACCCAGATTTTTAAAATACCTTGAGTCCTGAATGTTTAGATTTAGATTATATTTATATTATGGTTGAGTACCTTTCTTTCCTTGCCTAGATATGTGAATACTATTTTTGTGTGCAAGTAAGCTTAAAAATTGACTGTCTAAATATTTAACCAGAGTTATTTTAAAAGAATTTCATTATTTATCTCTTTTATGATTTATATTATCACATTCTGTGTCTGTAGTTATGTTTTATCATAAGCAGCCCATCTGCTACAACAGCCAAATTGGAACATTCACGTAAGATGAGTTCGGATATCATAAACATGACAAGAGATGGATTACATTTAGTCTTTCTCCATGTTTAACCAATTTAATTTGTTTCCTATGCAGAAGAGGCTCTAAATTTACTTAATATATGTTAGCACTTAGGAACATGGTTAGAAACAAGGCGAAGGTCTTAACCTATTCGTAAATAAATGAGAAGATTCCTGTCGGAGTGAAAGAGAGAGAGAGAATTTATGTCAAACAATCAGGAATTTAATACATAGTGGTCTTTTAGGATGTCCAGTTTGTGTACATACTCTTAAGGCATGATTACGAATAACTTCACTTCCTATAAACAATGTGACTGGAGAAATTACTCACAGATACAACAAAAAGGGGAAGAAAGGTAAGACGTTTTAACCAAAGTCAATAAGTGAATTACTTTCCCTGAAAAGGTTAAAAATGGCAGATTTATTTTTTGCTGCCATAATATTTGTCTTTGTTGGGCCAGCTATCTGAGGTATTCTCCAGAAGATGCGGGGCTCATTGAAGCATCACCACATGACCCTAGGTTCACAGTTACAGCAGAGCTCTGAAGGATTTTCCCCCCTGTAGTTTGGGGACTCAAAGAACCTTAACTGAAGGTGAAGTCTGTTGGCTGAATGAAAGTATTGATACCGCTGTAGGGAAAGCTTTCGGTGATTATCCTGGATTTCCCTCTGCCCCTAGGAAAGGTCATGTAGAGGACTTTTTAGTGCAAGCCAAAGAGTCATTCATTGTTCACTCTTTAGGTAAAGGACTTATGTCATATTATTAGTGAAAATGTGATTAACTGTTAAAGCAACAGAGGTCTTAATGATCTAGAAAGCCATTTCTCTCAAAGTTATGGATTCATTGCTTTGAAGTACTAAATATATGTTGTTCTAGGATCATGCAAGTCATGAATACTAAAAGTAAAAATAAACATATTTCTTTGATGATGATTTATTACCAAACAATTTAGGGCTAATATATTCACATTATAGGATGCAAATATAAATGTGACATAACTGAGTGGGCCTTTAAGATGAAGTGTCATTACTTTTGGAAATATGGGCAGTGCTGCAACTTCATCACAGCCTTTGTAACATAATGTTCTGAGAGACTGTGACTGATGTTTCAACTTGACGCAGCTTGGTTTCTAAATTCTGTACTTAGCAAGAGAATGGTTTCATTCAGCTTCATTGATGACCTAAAAACCCGTATGTGGGGATATTATGTGCCATTGTGAATTAGTATGCGGAGTTGGCAAAATGAGATTGGGTGGCTCTTATCGTGTAAGACACTGAGTTCACAACAAGCACAATGGCAGAGGCATGGCAGCAGCAGACCCAGAAGAAAATATAATCACAATCCGATGCCCATAAAGGTAGGCACCACTAGCTCCTCTGTAGGCTATTCAGAAATACTCCTGGAGAACTGTGTCTTGGTCATACGTCATAGTTATTTTTCCATTTTAAGACAAAGACCTTTAATTACCTCCCCTGCCCAGCCCAGATTACTCAGATAAATAAAAAGCTACACAAAAGGTCACATTGACTTTGCTTTCTTCTTTCTTTAAGTCTCTATTTTTTCTTCTGGTCCCTACATCTTCTCATTCGAAGACCACGATTTGCTGTTTATCTCTCTGTTTCTCTCAATCTTTCTTTTGTTTATTTCCTCTTCTCTCTTACCTTTTCCTTCTTTTATTTTAATCTCCCTTATTCCCCCATTTCATCCTGTTCCTTGCTTTTTGGATCAGGGTAGGAGATATGCTGACATTAAGTATATTAATAGTTAGATTCTTTGCACTGTCAAGAACTTGCTCAAAGGAAAAAAGGTTGTCAGGTATGAAGAGAGAATTGCATTCCTTAAAAAAGTGATTATGTCATTTTCTTCCAATTTTTAAAATGGAGATCGCTGATTTTATTACTTGAATCTAAGTAGATGCCTTCATTTCTCAGCAGTGTTTCAATTGGTACAATAAATAAGGTAGCTATAATGGCATTTGTGCAAGGATTTTAAAAATAAGTTAGTAACTAGAAAAGAGGACAGAGGGAAGCAAATGAGAGAGCAAAGTACAAATTATATGAGCACTGCAGACTGCTGTACAAGTTAGGCAGCCCCAGTGTGCATCTAATTTATGTAGCTGATAACCCAAGTTAACAGAGACCCTGGCACTATTATGGAGGTAATATTTTCTCAAGGATGTACAGTCTTAAACAACTTCTTCCTGTATTAGGTTCATACATGCTTTTCTTTAACATAAAGCAGATATGTCTGTTCTCTTGTTCCATTTCATTTTCTTGGAAAAATAAATTTATTGTAGGCTAGCCGAATGGAAATTCTGCTTACTGTTTACGACTGAAGTTGCTCTCCCCCTCTCCTGTATTGCCCAGGGACTTAGTTTAATATAGAGTCTTATTCCACACCCATTTCTTTATTTTTCCCCTCTCCATCCTACTTTTCAGGGTTCTGTTTCAGAAACTGTATTGCCACAGAGCAGCTGGTAGCATTTAGCAACCACCTGCACAAGAAGTTCTGTTTCCAATGGAAGAAAATTTAGCTTACATAAGGCAAAAAACTGTAATGTGTTAGCTTTTCCATTTTTATTTGTATTTGTGTACATTTTCTTACTCATTGATGAATGTTCTGCTAAGTGAAACTTAACTCCTTGGTAAAGAATGAGAAACCGTATGGTGTAGCAGTCATTTGTTTCAATAACGTTTGGTTAAATTGAAACTCTGTCAGTAAGGTGAGAGGTTGATCATAGCCAGGAAGAGACTCTTAAAATCTGTAACTTCTTTGAAGGGTGAGAAAGGCACCCTCTTGAATTGGAAACTTCTACCACAATTTTCCTGGTAATAGTCCCCATTGAAGACTATGAAAAGCATCACAATGTGTGCTGGGTTCCAAAGAACAGCATTGTGCAGTCAGACTTCTAAGACCTAACAGTAAATAAATTACTTTTCTATTGCTTGGGAACAAGTTTAAACCTCCAAGATTTTGTTAAATTGTTCACATAACTACCTATTGAATATTGATCCTCCTTGCACTACCAGTGACTAATAAGTAGCTTGATGTCCTTAAATGAAGGTAGCTATTCTGTAAATGAAACCCTATCTACAAATAATATATGCTGACTAACCTTTGTAAAGACAACTGCAGCTCATAAGTCACCCTTGCTTGCCTCACTCATTTAATCCCCAATCACCACTTTATTTTCTAGGTGGAGGAACTGAGTCAGAGCAAGACTAAGTGACTTAGTCAAGGTTTGTTAGCTAGTAAGTGTAAACTCATGCAGATTTTTAGCATAGTAATTTGAGGAGAAAAGTTTAGCAGTGCTATTCTTTTATTGAGGGGTTATTTGGAGTCACAGAATATAGCTATGCAGTTATTACATTCAGAAATCTGAACCATGAATATAAGTGCTAGGTTTCTTTTTGAATCCAGTTTTAAAATGGAAAGGATCCTAGAAGAAATTTAGTATGATATTTTGGCTTTATAGCTTAACAAACTACATGTATGACCAAGGTCACCCACTAGTTCATGGCAATGCTGAAATGAGAACCAAATTAAATTAGTTTCCTTCTTTCCTTCCTTCCTTCCTTCCTTCCTTCCTTCCTTCCTTCCTTCCTTATTTTTCCATCCCTTTGCTCATTCCTGGTTTTCTTCTTTTCTCCCTTATTTCTCAAATATTTGAGCCCATATACTGAGCTGGTTACTACTCCCCTAAGCTAGGCATTGGAAATAAGCCATAGCTACATCAGACGGTTTCTCTGTCCTTAGGAGATGAAGTGAGGGACGCAGTCAAGTAAACTGATACAATGCTGTCATGACAGAGCATAAGATACTAGGTATGGGCAATGGTTGGGTGGGATACACAACCAAGTCCAGAGGGAGTCAGAAAGTTTCTTAGAAGCCAACACCTGAAGGGTGATTATTCCTTTATTCCAATAAAAGGAAGTCATATAATAGCAGAAAATGATGTATAGTCATCGGCCCAAAGACTAGAGAAAGCATCGTGGAGACCATGGACTGACAGAAATTCAGTGTGAGTGTGGGAGGGCAGAGAGAAGATGAGTGAAAAGACTGAGTTGAATTACCCTGAAAGGTAAATTGAATTCAGCCTGGCATTAGATGCTTGTTAGACATCATTAGGAGATTTGTGAGAAAAATCCTCTTAAATTATCATAGATTCATCTAGGGTAGTGAATGATAGAATAGTAAATCCCCAAAGGGTACAGATTATGAACTTTTCTTGGAGTTTAGAGGTGAAAGAGGTCATTGTGAATCATAGAAAAGAAGGCTTCAAGGAAGACTTTTAAAGATGGGTACCATATCTGCAAGGCACTACCTTATTGCATTTCTTTTCTTCATGAACAAATAGTCTTTGCCATTTTTCTCTATCTCCTCAATTTTCATTTACTTTTTATCTTAATGCAAACTTCATTTTGCCCACAACACTTGAAAAGGTAAGTAATAATCCCCAGCTGCCAAATAGGCTGTCAGTTTTCAGCCCTTCATCCTCCATAACTTTATCAGGACAATTCTTGCCTCTTGGATTCTATGTCCTCTCTGGCTTCTAGACCACCGTTTGTTCACTTCTGTTCTGCTCAACCACATTTTCTGGGCTATCCTTATTCTCCCCTCCACAGTCCTCAAATGTTGGTGTTTCCCAGGGTCCAGACTTCAGCACGTTTTTTCTTCTTGTACTCATTGATTCTCCTGGGTCATGTCCATCCAAGGATACTATCTACCTATCCATTATAGACTGCTAAGTCAATCCATTATAGACTCTTAATCACACTCTAAACCTACATTTCTACCCTCTTGCTTAATATCTCCACCTGAACATTTCCATTTTGCCCCACTTCAAATAAAATGAAATATATCTCCCCTCTCTTTATTTCTATTGGAGTTAATAGGCTCACCATCTACCTTTTTCTCAAGCTAGAACTTAGATGCCCACCTTGCCTTCTGGCACTCCTTTTCTCTTCTCCCATGTCCACAGATTTGCCAAATGTGATGTTCTACACTCTAGAAATATTTCTTGATTCTGCTTAATTCAAATCACTCTGCCTTTTCCTTAATTTAAAGCCTTACCACCTATTGGTAGGACCGCATATAGGAGTTTTCTAAATGGTCTCCTTTCCATACAAGACCCTCCTTTTAAAACATTAAACCTGAGTTAAACTTTTATTTACTTAAGGCACTTCCCTGGCTCCCTATTGTCCATAGCAGTAGTTTTTCACTGTGCTCTGCTCAGTCCCAAGACCTCATGGAACACCTGAAGGAGTAGTACCCGGGAAGGGAAAGCCAGGTGGGTTGTCCTCCCAGCTGCTACCACTTCCTTAGGCAATGCAGCATCACTTTTTACTTGTTCAGTATTTCTGAGTTTGCACAAGATTTTTCTCGAGGAAAAAAAATGTATTCTGCATTAAAACATTTTGAAAATTAGAAAGCCAGCCTCGTTAGCCTGATAGACATGGCCCTCAGTGATTTAATTCCGAATGTTGTCTTTAGCTCTATTTCTCCCCATTCTCTGTCCTCACCCTAGTTATCATTCATAATTCTCCTGAAAGCATTGTGCTTCTTCACCACCTTGTGTCTTTGTTTATGTTTATCTTCTCCCTTTGAAGTCTATGGCCATGTTTATTCTTCATTTTCTCCACCTTCTCTACCAGGCAAATTCCTGGTCATTCAACTCAAATCTTACTCTCGTAGCTGAACCCAAGAAGGTGCCCTGCAGAAATGCATTCATCATAAATCTCTTCTACAGTCCTTAACGTATCAGTTGCTTCTACCTCCAGATTGCTTTCTCCCTGCCTTCTTGGAGGGCGGGAAGTTGGGGGTGGCTCTTATATTTGCACCCCAGCTTGTAGCTCAGTGCCTGTGATGCAGGAAGAGCTGCTCAGTTCATATGAGTTCTGGCTGCTCCTCCTCCTGCTACTGCTACAATGGTAAAGGCAAAGAACATTTTTCAGCAAAAGGGTGAACTATCAACAGTGGCATTGTTGGTATTTAGGATGGTTGATCTTAAAGTCAAGTGCAGGTTCGGTAAGAAGGGGGAAGTCTAAAGTTAAGGAGATAGGGGTCTAAAAGAGATTCTTTGTCAGGCGCGGTGGCTCACGCCAATAATCCCAGCACTTTGGGAGGCTGAGGTGGGCGGATCATGAGGTCAAGAGATCCAGACCATCCTGCTCAATTGGTGAAACCCTGTCTCTATTAAAAATACAAAAAATTAGCTGGGTGTTGTGGCGCATGCCTGTAGTCCCAGCTACTCAGGAGGCTAAGGCAGGAGAATCGCTTGAACCCGGGAAGCGGAGGTTGCAGTGAGCCGAGATTGCGCCACTGCACTCCAGCCTGGTGACAGAATGAGACATCTCAAAAAAAAAAAAAAATATTCTTACAATAGTGAAGTGCACATTAGATTAAAACCTACTACAGATTCATTGCTGAATTAATGGGATGAGAGACTGTATCTCACAGGGGAAAGGTGGAAGGTTGAAATGTGTTCATTGTCTTCAGAAATCCTACCTATGGCAGTGAGTGTGTTTCTTCATTTCATGGAGTCCAGATAAGCTCACCAGCCCTTTCTATCCCCATCACATAGCTAGAGTAGCAGTAACAACGGCAACAACTTGCCTTTGTTACTATGTGCCAAACGGTGTGCTGTATGCTTGACTCGCATTACCTCATGAGAGATCGATCATGAGATTAGTATTATAAGTACTATAGTATAATCTTCACTTTAGCTATGAGAACCATGAGGTTCAGCAAGGTTAATTAACTTGAACAAAGCCTCATACCTAAGAAGTTGTGGACCTAGGGCAGGAATTCATGTATTTCTTACTCCTGAGCCAGACCTCTGCTCCACTTTCTGCTCAATCTCAACAAGCTCTGTTTAGCCAAGTATTTTATTCATAATAATAAATTATTATATTAGCCAAGTCTAATATCTGAATACTCACAGGTGTTCAAGTAACATCTCATGTGTTTATGCAGATCAGAAAGAGTTTCAGAGAAATGAATTCTCACTATATCCGAAGTTGACCTCTTTGAGCCCTGTAGCTTCTATAACATTGCCATTAAGGATGAAAACTTTTCTAAAATCATTAGTCCAGAAGGCCAGATAGCCGATTTTGCCTTGTTGGATTCATGTCCTAAATCAAAGCAAATTGACACTGAATGACTTTCTTTTAAGAAAAGTGTATAAGCTTTGGCACATGGGCTTAATCTCTGTGCCACCAAAACTAAAGGCAATTTCTCTGCAATCATGAGTTCTTGGCTGAATGTAACCGTTGTTAGATAGTAGTCTATGTCTACCCGGTAAACGTAGACTCACAACTTGCTTTGCTGCTTTAAATAGGTTGGATTGCTACTATTTTTCAAAGTGGGGTCTGTGAAGAACGTGCATCAAAAACTGGCATACTGTTTTAAAATGCAGATTGCTGGACTTAATCCCAGATTTATAATTTAGAACCTTTGGGGTAAAACCTGAAAGTCCGCTTGTTTGTTTAAAATAACAGACACCACGAAGAGGAGTGTGGTGATGGTCTTTTGAATAAAGTGAGACTAAAAGTGCCAAGCACAGTTGTTAAAATATGCAGACATTTAATAATAGCTGTTAGCCTTGGCAGCTCTATTTTATATTATACGTTGCCAAATGCCTTTCAGCTAGTTACTTTCAGTGGTAATTAATTGTAAACATCTTAGCTCTGTGAATGTTTCGACTCAGTTCAAGTAGCTCTAGCATCTAACAAGATAATTCGTCTTCCTATCCTTCTTCCTCTTGTTGTTTAGCTTTGATTTGTATTTTTCATATTCAGATATAGAAAAATAGTTTTCTAAGGTACTCTTCTGAGCAAGAATTCTGTATGTGTTTATCATTTAATTCTCATAACAACCTGCAAAAAAGACATTATTAGTCCCATTGCACAGATGAGAAAGCTGAGGATTAAATAGATTAATGAATGTTCCAAGGTCACAGAAGCAGGGAGTCAGTTTGAATCCAAGTTTACCTGACACCATAATTCTGCTTTTTCTCCATATACAATTGTTTCATCTCATGTGACTTCTTACATGATAGGTACAGGTGTAACTACAGTTTAATTTTCCTATCCAGCACCTCTGGGTCACACTGTCACTAACCCTATTTCCAAGACGTACGTCTCTAGTACTTTTGGAATCCTCACTTTACTCACAAAGTTACACCCTTGGGAAAAGCAGGTAAATGGTATCATTTAAAGTTTGAGGCATAATTGAAGTCTGGAATTATTTTTAGTAGCAGGTTTTTAACAAACAAATCTCATTAACCTAGTTAAGAGTTGGTTTGTGGAATCAAAGGCTGACCAGTTCCTTGGTTCCTCTGGAACAATTGCTGATTTTTTAGTCAGTGCTGACCACTAGGACTTTCTATAAAGATGGAAATGTTCTCTATCTGCATTGTTCAGTACAGCTGGCATGGGTCGCATGTGGTTATTGACCTATATGGTTGATATGACTAAATAACCACACTTTGAATTTTGATTTTAATTAATTTCTGTTTAACTTTAAATAACCACATGTGGCTAGTAGCCGCCATATCAGGCAGCAAAGGTCTAGATAGATCTACAGGAAGACAGTTAAGTCAAGTAGTTAAGGATTCAAATTTGAAGCCAAACTGACTGGCTCACTAACCTGTGTGACTTTGAGTAAATTACCGGGTATCTCTGTTTTTCATTACCTTGAATATAAAATGGAAATAATAATAGTATGTACCTCACAGGTTAATTCTGAGGATGACGTCAGCAATTTTACAGAAAGCTATTTTGTATAATGCTTCACACATAGTAAGAGCTCAAGAAAGTTATAGCAACTATTGTACCTATTTCTATTAGTTCTACTTCCTAAACAATTTAAGGTTGCTTGCCTTTTTTTAAGACTGGAAATCTTAGAAGTGTTGATAACATGGTAGCTGCTAAATATATATTTATTGAATTAAATTTTTGACATCTCTCAGATTGGGAACTTTTGATAACATGGCCTGATATTTATACACATAAAGAGGATTCTGGAAAAGATCTCAGAAAATACCTTCCCTTTTTTGAGATGTACAATAAGAAAGTGCAGTCTGTGGTCAAAATGAATGAGAAGGAAAGGAAGTGAAGAAGCTCCAATACTTACAAAGACAAAACATGAAATCCTGTCATCTTTTGTCCCATGCAACTCAAATACCCAGGATCTTTAAAAAGTCTATTTAAAGTTTGAAATGTGTGAGGAGATGATCAAGAAAAGGGACATATCAACAGGACTCATGGTAAGTAGCAGGAAATCATTTTGTATCAGGCATATTACAAATCAATTTTTGAGATAATTAGTCAATATATAAGTATCTTGTGCATCAAAACATACATGCATGCCTAAAGGGACTTGTATACTATACATAGTGTGTATGTATGTGTGTTTGTGTGTTATCTATACATATATTAACCTTAACATTAAAATTAGTAAAACCTTTTCATTTAGTGCCAACTAAGTCTAGCCACAGTAAATTGAAATTGTGGACTGCCTTGGCAAGCCTTAGCTTATAACCTTATAAATAGCTATACAAATACTTTTCTAAATGGAAATAATATTGGGCCTGAAGTTTAAAGTATTAGTTTGTGATTATATTGTAAATGCCAGACAATGGAAAAACTAGTAGAATTAAAAAGGAATTCTGACAGTAAAACAACAAACTGGCTCAAAATTGTCTTTTTTCTTTATCTGCATTGTAGATTAAGGTTGACTACATTACCAATGAGTCATTTTAATAGAGAAGCACTCATGCTGCTTAGTTTATGCCAGGCTACAGGTCTAGGACTGGTGGGGAGTGCTGGGGGAGGGAACTCAACAGATACCATACTATCAATGCGAGCTTATGGCCGCTTAGTTGACAGCTTAAAAAGAGAAGCCAGCTGCTGGACTGAAGGAAATATAATATGTCCTTTTAACGAGCTGAATTTGAAAAACGTTTTGAGGAAAAGAGAAGCAAGGTATTCATGAAGGGCTTTGCTTATCGCAATTGCTAGTCTACATCTTTATTAGCTTGTAAGAGGTGCCAAGTGTAGATGTTTGTCAGTTTACTGTGGAGTAATTCTGTCCTTTAAAAACTTTTAGTGGCATGATATTGAGATGGCCCTATTGTTACATTCGTGTTTAATTGTTGACTTTGTGTTGATTTTATTATTCAAGTAGGCCCCACCTATTGTTTCAGAGGTCAACGAGCTTTTTCACTGCATTTCATCTGAACTGTAGCCCCTAGTCAATCGCACTCTTTCTTCTTAGGCAAACATTCTGCAGCAGCTGGGTTGGAAACTATCATTCCACACATCACAGCAAATCTCAGACAACTTGAGTTTAATTATTCCCTGTTGACTGGCTTTGCCATTACTAAAATCTCTTTTAACACACTAGCATTGAGAGTGGAAGTGTAGGGTTTCTTAGCTCTCAGCACAATAGTTTTGCATTAATATCTCATGGTTTATTTCAGAGAGCAAAGGCCTACTTGTGGTCTCTGAAATTTGTTTAAACATAAATTACAAAGAAAGGCATGGGAGACACATAGCTATATATAGTGAAAAGAAAGCATATGAGTAGCCTTAGATACTTTGTAAAGAGTGAATATTTCTTAAAAAAATAATTGTTTTGCCTTTCAAGTGAATGTCAAAGAGATTTTTAATCACCCCTTTGTTTTCCTTAATTTTTAGAAAGCATTTATGTTTTATTACTCTGCTAAATAAATATTGCAGGCATGTATATTCCAAATTGAACTTTCATTATGTTTAACAAACTATAATTTCATGATTAATAGTGCTTAATCTGAATGTCCTGTGAAAACTTCATACAGCCAAAAGTGTTCAGTGTTACTAAAGATTAGCCACCTCACAAAAGACAGTTATGTGATTATTTCTAAGAAGGCTTGTAATCTTTAAAGTTATGAGAAAAACAATAAAACCTTGATGTTGGATATCTAGCATAACATATCCTAGGATTTATCACAACCTAGAAATTAAGTAATACAAGGGAAAAGAACTGAAGAATTTATGTTTTAAAAATTCATTTTGAAATATCAAACATGGCAAACCTATCATGGGGGCACTATTGCTTTCAAGATTATGTGGAGCTAGTGAACCTTATCTTACCTGGCAAACACGACCTGATTTCACTAAATAGATGGCCAGAACCTTCTCTTCTTAGCTGGCTATACATTGTCCTTCCCAAACTTCAGGCTTCCAGGTTACACCTGTGGAAACCACCAGAAAATGGTAGGATGGACTCTGGGGAACCAACGTCCTTCTTCGTGGTGATTCCTTGACTCTGCTCTCCTTGGGAAATAAGGCACATCACTAATTTCACAAGTAATCTTTCAAAACTGTGAATCTGATTATATCTCTCCTCTGTCAAACCCTTCAGGGGTTTCCCATTGTATTTATGATAAAGCTCAAAATTCATATAATCACTGACACAGCCGCTCCATCATCTGGTTCCTGCAAACTCTTCAGCCTGCCACCATTCTCCATTCTTCTCTTAGTTCCTGAATTTCTCTCAGTTCCTTAAACCTGCTTGCAGGCTCTCACACATTTCATATATACATGTATTCCTTCCTTCCTTCCTTCAATATTTATTGAATGCTGACTGTGTCAGGCACCATGCTGATTGCTAAAGGCTATGTAGGTGAATAAAATAGACATGGTCTGTAGTCTCCTGAAGTTTGTTAACTACTCAGGAAGGCAGAAATGGGACCAATAATTACAAAAGCTGTTCTTTTTGTTTTTTATCTTGTGTATGCCTACCTCATCCTTTTTATTTTTATTATTTTTACTAATTTTCTTTATTTTACCTTAAGTTCCGAGATACATATGCAGAATGTGCAGGTTTGTTACATAGGTATACGTGTGCCACGGTGGCTTGCTGCACCTGTTGACTCATCCTCTAAGTTCTCTCCCCTCGTCCCCCATCCCCCAACAGGCCCTAGTATGTGTTGTTTCCCTCCCTGTGTCCAGGTATTCTCATTATTCAACTCCCATTTATGAATGAGAAAATGTGGTTTTTGGTTTTCTGTTCCTGTGTGTTAGTTTGCTGAGAATGATGGTTTCCAGCTTCATCCATGTCCCTGCAAGGGACATGGTATCATTCCTTTTTATGGCTGCATAGTATTCCATGGTGTATATGTACTACATTTTCTTCATCCAGTCTATCATTGATGGGCATTTAGGTTGGTTCCATGACTTTGCTATTGTAAATAGTGGTGCAATAAACATATGTGTGCACGTGTCTTTATAGTGGAATGATTTATATTCCTTTGGGTTTATACCCAGTAATGGGATTGCTGGGTCAAATGATATTTCCAGTTCTAGATCATTGAGGAATTGCCATACTGTCTTCCATAGTGGTTAAACTAACTTACATTCCCACCAACAGTGTAAAAGTGTTTCTGTCTCTCCACAGCCTCACGAGCATCTATTGTTTCTTACTTTTAAATAATCGCCATTCTGACTGGCATGAGATGATATCTCATTGTGGTTTTGATTTGCATTTCTCTAGTGATCATTGATGATGAGCTTTTTTTCATATGTTTTTTGGGCACATAAATGTCTTATTTCAAGATGTCTGTTCATATTATTTCGAGATGTTTGCCCACTGTTTGATGGTTTTTTTTTTCTTCTAAATTTGTTTAAGTTTCTTGTAAATTCTGGATATTAAATCTTTGTTCGATGGGTAGATTGCAAAAATTTTCTCCCATTCTGTAGGTTGCCTGTTCACTCTGATGATAGCTCATTTTGATGTGCAGAAGTTCCTTAGTTTAATTAGATCTCATTTGTCAATTTCAGCTTTTGTTGCAATTGCTTTTGGCGTTTTCATCATGAAGTCTTTGCCTGTGCCTATGTCCTGAAAGGTATTGCCTAGGTATTCTAGAGTTTTTATGGTTTTGGGTTTTACATTTATGTCTTTAATCCATCTTGAGTTAATTTTTGTATAAGGTGTAAGTAATAGTATTAGTTTCAGTTTTCTGCATATAGCTAGCCAGCCAGTTTTCCTAGAACCATTTATTGAATAGGAGATCCTTTCCCCACTGCTTGTTTTTGTCAATGCCTACGTCATTCTTATATTTCATGTTTCATATCAAACATCCTTTCCTGAGGGAGGCTTCCCTGATCCTCCTCCTAGGTTAGATCCTCTTGATATATGCTAAAGCTAGCTTGTCCAACCTGTGGCCCACAGGCACATCCAGCCCCGGATGGCTTTAAATGAGGCCCAACAGAAATTAGTAAACTTTCTTAAAACATTATCAGTTTTTTTCCTATTTGTTTTTTTAGCTCATCAGCTGTCATTAATGTTAGTGTATGCAATTCTTCTTCCAGTGTGGCCCAGGGAAGACAAAAGATTGGACATCCTTATAAAGAAATAAAACAGAATCACATTAGCAGAAACCAGACCTGAAAAGCCTATAAAAGCCTCACTTGACTCTGTGACTTCTGGGTTCTTCTTGAGTTTTGTTGGTTGTCTTCCCTCACTTACTGATATTTAGCTCCTGTGGTTTAAAGCCATGGCTAGATATTTGCATGAGGATCTGCCATAGAAGGAAGAGAAGAATATATCTGAAAGACATAGAAGAATTACTGTTAAGTACCCACCCATCTTAAATATCTTACTCCTATTAAAATATTTAGTCTTTATACAAACATTGTGAAATGGATCTGGAGAACATAGCACAAGAACACAGACCTCTAGAAATGGTCCACTTAAATCCAGATTCTGCTGCTGGGACCTTTCCGTTTCTTCAGTTGTAAACTGGAAATAATACAGGTTGAATGTTCATTATCCAAAATGCTTTGGACCAGAGTGTTTCAGATTTCAGATTCTTTTGGATTTTGGAATATTTGCATATACATAGTAAGATATCTTGGGAATGGGACCCAAGTCTAAACACAAAATTTATTTGTTTTATATGTAGCTTAAATATATAACCTGAAAGTAATTTAATACAATATTTTTAGTAATTTGGTGCATGAAACAAAGTTTGCACAGATTGAATCATCATAAAGCAAAGGTATCACTGTTTTAGCCACCCATGTAATGACAATCCGTAGTGTCATATAGGCACTCAAGAATGTCATATTTTGGAGCATTTCAGATTTGGGGATTAGGAATGCTCAACTTGTAGTTGAGTTAAGACTATTGAGTGACTTAAAGCAATAATAGATGCAAAGCCATCAAAACATGCCTGGCATGTTGTAAGTGCTGGCTTTTATTATTCTCATGTTATAGATCAGGAAAAACGCTTAGGCAAGTTAGTTAACTTTTGAAAATTGTAGAGCTAGAAATAGAAAGCAACAGAGCAGGGATTAGAGCACAGTTCTGTCCAATTTCAGACTCTAGTATCTATTTTCTATACTAGATGGATCAATACCCACATCGTGAGTGAAGGTGACACAAAAGGCAATCAGTAGGTACCAGATGAGACAGTCTGACTTTAAAAGTCTAGGTTTAAAAAGTTGTCTTCATGTCTGCTTTTTGTGACTAAAGTTGTGCTTGATTTCTTACGTAATGAGTAGTAACGGTCATTTGAGTAATGTGTTAGATGGTGACATAAATCCCTAGGAAGCAGAATATTCTTCTGTTTTATTTTAAAATTCTATGTGTCAGGTTCAGAGATAAATTGCTTGCTCCTTTAGAGAGTGCAATAAGTCATGATTTAGCAATAAAATCCCTGCATTAACTTGATATAGATAAACTATGTCTTTAAACAATTGTCAATAATTGAAGTATTTTGATAAAACTGATATTTAGGCATAAACTTATTGAGTCTAGATTTTTCTTTTTGTACTGATGTTTTTACTCAAGATTTTTCTTGCATCACATTCTTTGCAATTATAATTTATCTACCTGTTTTTCCAGAAGTCTAGAGTAATTAGAAAGGAAACGTCTGTAGTTTTGATGTCATTATGTATTCACTCTTGTCCATTACATTAGTAATGTATCAGCAGTGCCAGAAGGAAGTGCTTGGTGGCAGGATCATTGCCAATTTGTTCAAAATTTAGTTCCACTTTAATTATCTAATATAAGCCAGAGACAAAAGTACATAAGATGTTTTCTTCTGGTCTTGGAAATACTAGAGTTTGCTGGTAAAATGTATATACACGAATAGATACATTTAAAAAATAATATATAGATTTACAATTGTGAGACTGTGGAAGCATAGCAAAATGCCCATCATTGGGAGTTTGAAAATTTGCCACCATTTCTGGAGATGAAATCTTTAAAATGATAAGCATGAGTTAGCCTGGCAAGTCAAGGGTAGAAAGGATATTCTGGGCACAGAGAGACTTGCCAAAGCAAAGGCTCAGAAGCTGAAACTTCAGGTAAATATTCAGGTGGATATGAGCACTTACAATCTCATTAGTACTTATAGAGTCCAAAGCATTACATAGAAAGTAAGAGAGCATGAAGGTGACATGGTGGTTGAGGGTACATGAAGTGTCTTGAATGCCCTGTGAAGTTCCTTTGGCCTTCAGCCGTTCAGTGTAGATAGTCACGTACAGATAGTCGTTCAAGGACTTTAAGCAGGGAATTAACATGGTTTGATTTTTACACAGGATAAATTACTCTGGCTACATTTGGCAGAATGGATTGCACCTGAGCAAGTCTGGATGCAAGGAGCTGGGTGTGATAAAATGGGAGAAGACAAGCAATAGTGAGAAGCACTTGATATGAGAAATATTTTGGAAATGCGATTGACAAGGCTTGGGGATTGGCTGGATTGAGGATCTGAGAGTCATAGAGGCTAAGATAGTATAAGCCAGAGAAAGAAAGTGAACACAAAGTGTTTTCAGAGTTGGCCAGACTGAATTTAAGATACCTCTGGGACAACTGGATAAACCAGTTTGGAGTTCAGAGGTGAGCTTGTGGTTAGAGGTATTGTCAGGGAATTACCAGCACTGGGGAGAAAGGGAGGATTAAAGCTTTGAGAGTAACTTGGAAGAGAGCCTAGTGGTCATGTTAAAGGGAGAATAGGCTGAGGATAAAATCTTGAAGGAAGTTCAGCATTTCTTCAGCTAGTAGAGAAAATGATCCCAGAAGAGCATCCTGAAAAATAATCCAGAGAAGTAGAAAATCAACTAGGAGAGGGTGGGTCATAAGTACCAAACGAGGAGATCATTTCAAGGAGGAAGAACTGGTTGTTAGTATCAAATGCTGTAATTTTCACAGGTATTTTATATTTGTTCTTAAGCCCATTTTTTATTGCATTTATTGGTGATGGAAATAGGTATTACACAAATAGGGCCAAAGTGAAAATAATACATCCTTTTCTTAAACTATGGGGGAAAAAACACATTTTATTTAAATATAGTTATAATAACAATCCTTTAACTAATTATATAATATGTAGGGCTTATAAAGTGTCCTCATAGCCAATGTCCTTTGATTTTCACATGAATCTAATAAGACAAGCATTGAGACCTTATTTTTCTCCTTTTTTCAATTGTGGAAGCTGATGGACACTGAGGCTAAGTCACTTGTCAGGGCTTGCTGCTGGTTAGCTGTAAAACTTGCACAACACAATATGATGTCCTTAGCCCCCTGACCCACTGAGGTTTCGTGATGCCATGTTAGACATCCAAACATGGCTAATAGTCCTTTAGCCTATGAACACAAAATCTTCACATGCATTTCTCAGGTTTATCACTTTCCTCCTAGTCATTATCATTCAAAATCTTCCATTTCATAAAGTTGCAATAGTCAAAATATCAATTACTATTTTATCTAATCTCTTGTGTTCCATTTTTCATATCTATAGGTAAAATTACATTCATGATTTTTTTTCTGAGATTAAGTGTATTAGGGGATCATTTTTATATAGAAAGGACTTTAATTATATATAGATGTGTGTATATATATGTATATATATGCACACACACACATACACAGGTACCTGCAGAAGCACATGAAGTGAAAACCTGTAATACAGTGGAAAGTAAGAAAAGACGTTGACATTGTCAGAATTTTGTATAACACTGGGAGATAATATCCTGAATAAAATGAATAATAATCTGTGAAAAAAAAAAAAAGAAAAAATTAAATCCATGTTGATTGGAAGTAGCGTGATTATATTACTTGATACAAAGTATCTGCCATCCAGTTCTTAAACATGAATTACGTTTCTCTGTCAGATCAAATCATGGGCAGATTTATTTTTTTTAAATGTTTTTGGAAATTTTTGCATATATCCCTCTTAGTAAAAATGTATAGCATCCAGGACAAAGGGAGAATTTCTCATCTTTTTTATTCCTCAATTCTTTCTCCATCAGTCTTGCCTGTTTCATATAGATTTCACACGAGTTTCTCTGTCTTATGTTCTACTTTGGATAGAACCCATTGAATGCTGGTTTAATTTCCTATTGCTCATTCTGAAATGACCTGGCATTCCTTTAGTATTTATGTTTCCTGTCTTGGGAGCTTTCTATTTTGCTAGAGCCAGTTCTCTGTCTTCCCTTGAGAAAACTAAGGCCAGAAGTTCTCCCCTGCCCTACCCCTTCATCTGTATTTTAATAGTTAGCTCTTCCAGGCCAGTTTTCCTATTTCTCTTAGTGGTATTTCCCATTTTACAATAGTTGAGGAATAGCTTCTTATCCTTATTATTATATATTTTCATCATTGCCTTCCTCTAGAAGTAACATGGAATAAGTGCTTGGCAAATAATTATCAAATGATTTATTCCAATAATCATTTATTTCATTTATAATTATTTTTATTTTTTGGATCAATTTCTAAATACTTTTTAAGATCTTTTTTTACTACTCTTCTTAAAGGATTACAATGGCTGTGATATAAATATTAAAGAGCTTTATAACTCTGTCATAAAACAATATTTCTAACATTTTCTCAAATGTGTATTGGATACCTACTATGTACAGATTACTGGATAAGACATGAAGAGAGACATAATGACAAGGGTCCTGTCTTCAACAAGAATAAAGTTGAATAGAGAATCCAAAGTGGATGAAAATATGGCAGTCTACTTTGAATTACTGGTGGTTATTAATAGGTTTCTTCATGAGAACCAAAGCAATTCAATTTATTCTCATATATTAAGTAAATATTTCTAACTAGTAGAAAAGGACAATAGCATCTTACAACCTATTTTTCTTCGAAATCTTCATTATTGTTTCTTTGCCACAAAGTATTTTCTAGAAATTAGTATGTATAACATTAAATTATTCATGTGTATACTTAGAGAAGAGAAATATTCTTAAAATAATGCCAGTAATTTATAAGCTTACAGTGACATAAAAACAAAAAGAAATTCCAGGAGTACCTTTTGAAATCTTTCTATTAATTTAACAACATTGAAAGCAGAATATCCATTTTGGAGTTTTATTGTATGTGTATGGAAGACTGTTCTGTAATGTGTAAATGAAACACTGCTCAGTGGATTCAGAATTTAGAATTCAAAATTGAGAATCAAATTGTCTATGGTGTGGAAAAGGACATTATGGTTAGAATCTCAAAACCACCAGTAAATTTATTTTTAAATGGGTTAATAGAATTAGTTTGATTTTCCTTTGCAGCTGTTGAATTCAACAGTGTCAAGGGGCAAATCTCCCCAGCTGCTATTTTTATTTGAGGGAGCACTTAGTTCTCCCAATCCTATGTAAATTACTGTGGGGATTCCCTATGAAGCTTTGTGGAATGTTGCCCAGAATTAGAGAAACTGGCTCCTAATGTAGTTTAGAGAAAAAACAAAAAAACAAACAAACAAAAAAACGTAACTCTAGCCACGTTGTGTTGAATAGAAAAAAATATATATTGACCAAGCGCACATTTTCAGCATCCTCAAAAGTGTGTATACATTTGAGCTGTGACTTCATCTCACTTGCTACAATTAAGAACATTGGGAAACAATGTAATTTGAGGGTTGCTTCTGTGAGCATGCAGAGGCTTAGCTTTGACTTTAAAGTCTGATTTGGAACAATTTTAATGATTAAAATAAACATCTAAATGCACAGAGGTAAAAATAGAGTGGTTTGATCAAAAGAGGGTTTGTAGCCATGTATATGAAATAGCTTTTGTGATAGTCTGGGGATTTCATTTCCAGTATGAACTACATAAATTGCTAAATATAATTTTCCTAAAATATTACTTCATTGGGCCTGTAGTAAGATATCATCTTGGCCTTTGTATTTCGGCTGGCTGATATTTGCTTCTTTCCCATGGGAAAAAAAAAGTAAGAACTGCTCTCATATAGAATTGAATAGAACAGAGTATCTTGCTGACCCTCTCTGTTTATTAAGATTAACTTCTGATAAGATGGTTAAGCAGGAAGTTAAAGTAGTTCAGGGAAACTAAAGGTTACTTCTTGCTCTCACTATCTGGTGCACATTATTTTACATTTTGGAATTGTATTTTGAAGGCTTATTTTTAGGTATAATAGGTACTGAGTTTTGAATGACACTTAGATTTCTTTTCTATGAGTACAGAATATCTGTGAAAAAAGTCAATATTTTTATTTGTATTAACACTCCTGAGATCAGAGCAAACATTTAGTAATATGAGAGAAAGTATGCCACCTGGATTCTGGAATGTTGCAAAGAACACAGCAGAACACGTTTGAAAGTAAAATCACCATATATTCCATTTATAAATAATTTTCATATCATATTAATTATTTCAGTTTGAAGTAATGAAGTTAATTTTAACTTATTTTGATAACTGTGAAGACTGATTTTTTCTTTTAATCATAGTTTTAAGTCTTTTTTCTACTTAATGTTACTGACCCAGGGAAGGATTTGACCTGTGACCCAGAATAGGATATTAAGTACTGTATTTCTGCTAAAAATTGTGTGTAATTATTTTTCCTATACTAAATAATAAAATAGAAGACAAATTCTTTTTGAAAGTCATTTTCCTCAGGTAATGCACACTGTTAAATTTAATTTAGTCTGTCCTAATGGAGTGAACTAGTGCTAGATGAAGAGGAAACATTATAACCTTTTAAAAAGTAGAAACCAAAACCTGAGCAAATATAATTTTATTTTTGCCTGCATGTTTTTTTATTAATATATCTAAATGTTATCTTTAATATTATATAAAGATATTTTATCTATAATAATTTATTCTATTTTATCTAAATTTATCATCATTTTATAGATAATTTTATCTATAACCTATTGTAAATTATAAATGTTTTGATTTTATTTTCTTTGAGTTTTTCTTTATGTTAAATAATGTACTTTTGTATAAAAATTTGCATTTTTCCCCTACTATTCCAACTTTTTTTTTGAGATATGCCAATTGTCTGGTTCCAGTCAGAAGAGTTCCCTCAATGAAAACCAACATACTATTTATTTATAGCCCCCTCTGACGATAAAGTACAAGGACCAAGAATCTAACAAAGTAAACTAATGATCTTTCCAAGATAGCTTTTCTTTTTTAAAAAAAAATTAGATGTAGAGTCATACAGAACTTTTAAGTCTACATAAGAAATGAATTTATAACTTTTTGGTTTTCCATAACTTATGTTTGGAATTAGTTATGGAAACTATAATAATCATAAATTATGATTATGCAACTGATGTTAACGAATCTGACCTAACAGGATTTTAATTTAGAAACTGGCAAAATTCATTGATTTCAAAGCTACATTCTTTAAACTCATCTCTCTCAGCCAAATGAAGTTAACATAATACCATAATTTGATAAAGAACCAAGTAGTTTAATTTGAAGAAATGGAACAAAACACAGGCAAAGTGTGGTGACTCATACCTGTAATCCCAGCACTTTGGGAAGCTGAGGCAGGGGGATCACTTGAGTGCAGCCTGAGAAACGAAGTTAGATCCCATCTCTAAAAACAAACAAAAAACATCTTATACTATAAGATAAAGAATTATTGGCATTATCTCTAGAATCTAAAGCATTTCTAAATAAAACTGATTATGAAAAGTCTAAAACTAGTTTTAAAATTTCTTCTAAGAAGTGATCAAATTGTTTGACAATAGAATTACAATTGTTTTCAAGTCTTTTTAAACCCAGGCCATGTTTACAAATGACAAGGTGCTATTTCCTCTCATTGCTCATGGATGTGGGAGAATGTTTTAAAGGTATATTCTTTTATGGAATCAGAGTCAATAACTGGGTGGATACTAACACTGTTAATTGAAATAGGCAACCTGAAAGGACAAGTACTCAAAAGTCATGTAGAGTATAGTTGTAGATTTGTGTAGATTCTAGTATGTTTTATTAAAAACAAATTTGAAGCTCTGTGTGTGTGTGTGTGTGTGTGTGTGTGTGTGTCTGTGTATATGTAAAACATACACAATCAATTTTTCTATATTAGGGTTACATGTCTATGCATCGAAGAATAGATCACATATCTATAAAGTAAACTTTCAATTATTCAAGAAGAAGTTAACTTCTTATGGAGGAGGAGCTAGCAGATAGAGATTATGGTCAAAAGCAATTATAGAGGATTTGCTAAAGTAATTTAAACTACTGCTAATCATCTGAATCATCTACATGTTCTGAGTTGTTTGTTGCTCAGAACCGCACAGTAGATAATAGATACCAAGGCATCTTTTCTTCCATCATGCCGGACCTTGAGCTCCCCATCCAATCACACACATCTTATAATGGAGTGATGCTCTATTCCTCCACTCACCACCCATCACTCACTACATAGTAATGGCAGACCACATAGAAAAGGCTAGAAAACCCCATGGCTTGCAGTCCAACTGGAGGAGTTAGGTGAGGAGGAAAAGGCACAGGGGGTGATTATGCAGCTGGGAATTTCTATTCAATGGAACCACTCAATTAGAAACAAATAGATGCAGAAAAGAGTAAAAGCCACTATGAAACAAACAATAAATAACAACCGGGGCAAAATTTTTTTAAAAATTAGCCAGACATGGTAGCATGTGCCTGTGGTTCCAGCTACTCAGGAGGCTGAGGTGAAAGGATTGCTTGAGCCTGGACAGTGAAGGCATCAGTGAGCCATGATTGTGCCACTGTGCTCCAGCCTGTCTCTGGCAAATTTATTGATTTCACAGCTACAATTATTCAAACACATCTCTCCCAGCCAAATGAAGATAACATAATACCATAATTTATAAAGAACCAAGTAGTTTAATTTGAAGAAATGTAACCAAAAAAGGGGCAAGTGCAGTGGCTCATGCCTGTAATCCCAACCCTGTCTCAATCGATCAATCAAATAATTAAAAAATAGACAATAAGGTTTTTGCTATTTTTTTTGCCAAGCAGTTCACATAATTTATGTACATTTATGAACACAGTTTGTTTTTGTAGTTTGTGTATTTAATGCATACAAATGTTTGAACTATCAGTTTACTCTTTTGAGTATAAAACAGTAAACTTGTTAAATTAAGATGCACTTTCACTCTGTACATTTGAAGTAAATAATATTTTGGCTCTGTTTTTACATGGATTATTTTTGGTTTTACATTGATTTGACATACTACATGATTGCTATCCATGGCCTCTTCATTACCTTACTTGTAGTCACATAAATAAGTATATAGATGCATTATTATGCAAATTTTTACCTGGGAGAGATTTCAAAATAATTGTAAAATATTAATTTGTTTTGAGAAACTCTTTGTGCATTTGTTTGGAGTGATATTAAGAGAGTGATAAAAATTTAGACAATTCAGATAATGTGCCCTGGAATGTCCAGTAAGTAGCACCTTTGAGAAGGCTAGAGTCCTGAAAATAGGCAACACGCTCCCCCTTCCCTGCCGTACAGTTATTATTATGGATCCAGTGTACATTAACCTGTTGTTTTGCACCACACAATAAATAGAAAGCTATTAGCATTTTTTGAAGAAAAATTTTATGTTTCATTCAAGAATAAATTCTGTCAGCAACCACTGCTGCAAGCGTTACCTATGAAAAAGCTGTGATATCAGTGGGAAGCTATTAAGATGAATAAGTGAAGGAACAGGAATTAAAAAGAGAATTTCTCCCTGTAGTTAGGGAGATGGGATCCTGCAATGAGGAGTGGAATTCATGATACACATAGTATGACCCAGCTGTCTGGGAACATTAAAAATCCCTTCACTTAAGCTGTTGAAAGCTGCAAAAAAGACCAAATGTTTTCCATCTCAAAACACATTTTACTTAGCTGTGTTTTGAAAACTGTTATCTAAACATTAAAAAAAATAACCCAGCATATTTTAACATGATTCCTTCTCTGGGTGCAAATCAGCAGTTATAATTTAATTTAGGAAAGAGAGTGAAAAAGGTAGAAGGAAGAGGCACATTTTATTCTTCTACCTTCTTGTTTATCTTTCCTTAAAGTACTTAAAGGACATAAAACAAGGAAATAAAAAAGTCACTAGCATAGTTTTGTTAACTTATCTTGTGAACATTTAACATTATGCCTCAAATTTCGTATGGTACATAAAGTGTTTCGCCTTGCAAGATCGTGTATACAGCACTTCAAAAAAGCCACGGGGACAGCTCACTAAATGTAATGGATGTGTAACAGCAGATCTTTAGATCTCTTGTATTTAGCATGACAACTTTGGGTTCTTTAGGTGCTTTAAACATGATATCTAAAACCACATATTTTTTTCCTAGTGATGAAAAACATAGACTAATTACACACTTCTGGTATGCTATAGATGACTTGACCATCCGGTACAATTGCAACATTTGGTTATATTGCATCTCCTTTTGTCACTGGAATTAATCGGTTTTACAACTTCATTTTCCTAATGCATTTTCATGGTAATTTTCACTAGAATGAATGCTCAACTTAAGCATAGTTACAGTTTGGAAATGTTTGTCAAATGGTGCAGTAAATAGTTTACTTCTATTAACAGTTTTAAGAGATAAAATCTTAGATCTTTCCCAAGACATGCATCTATATGCATCTTCACCAAAATCTTTAAGAACTTTCACTCAGTGTTTTCAAAAGATGTACTGAAACAGAGGAACCAATTCCCACTTTAAGACTCACTTTCATAAACCAATTGTTTTCCTGTCAAAACCTATGTTGACTACTATGTAGACAAAATTTTTGTCAGGGAGCTTCACTAGGAATGTAGCCCAGATAAGGAATATGACGTGAGATTAGTGTCATGCACCAGGATGCAGACCACAAGTGTTTTTTAATGATGAAAGTACAAGGAAGTTTAAAATAGTGTAAATGATCAGATAAGGAAGCAAATAGCAAGGACAGATGTGCTAGATTTAGGAGGAAACTACCACTAACAACCCCAGATTACCTTCCCTGAACTATGAGACATAATTATGGTTTAATGACATAATGTTAAAAATCAAATATAACTGTTTTTATTAGCATCCATTTTATGACATAGATTCACAGTTGGGGATAGAAAAATAAGAAAGTATTTTGCTTTCTTTTATTTTTACCTTTGTGCTTTTAGGGAAATCTAAGTGAAAAATGTAAGATGAGGATAGACTTTTTTTTTAGGGTCACTTTTGAGAACCTTAGTAAATTAAAATTTTGCTTCCAAGAAATGCCTTTGTCTCTGTCTTAAGTACTAAATTCCTTTTTGCATGCATCTTTTCCTAATAGACTATTGTTTTAGTCTGTTTTCACCCTCCTGATAAAGACATACCCAAGACTGGGCAATTTATAAAAGAAAGAGGTTTATTGGACGTACAGTTCCACGTGGCTGGGGAGGCCTCACAATCGTGGTGGAAGGCACGAAGGAGCAAGTCACATCTTATGTGGATGGCAGCAGGCAGAGAGAGAGCTTGTGAGGGGAAACTCCTGTTTTTAAAACCATCAGAACTCGTGAAACTCATTCACTATCATGAGAACAGTGCAGGACAGACCCACCCCCATAATTCAATCATCTGCAACCGGGTCCCTCCCACAACATGTGAGAATTATGGGAGCTACCAGATGAGATTTGGGTGGGGACACAGAGCCAAACCATATCAATGATTGTTAAATATGTTTACTCAATTAAAAACTGAATTGAAAAAATAGCATGATGCCACAAACCAAATATTGGTTCAAATTTGTTCTCACTTTGATTAAGATTGAGCCTTCGCAAAATCATATTGCTTCACTGGCCTCCATTTAATTACTAGTACACAGCATAGATTCCCTGATGTCCCCAGAGTCTATTTTGGTTTTGAAAATACCCCTTGGTGGTGCTTCTTTTATTAATCTAATGTTTATTATTAAACTGAGGTTAGGGCCTCTAAGGGTCCCTGTCAGTCAGTGGTTGACTCAGAGTGGCCCTAAATGCCCAATTCCTAAAGACATGACATCTCTGGCATCTTAACAGACCAGTCTTTCAGGTCCTTATGTCTGAAATAGTGTTGCCTTGGGAAAGAACATGGCAGAATATACAGGCAGATTGATCAGGGTTTGAATCCTGTTTTTAATACCTACCAGTTGGGTGACTTTGGGCTACTTCTTTACTCACTCTTACTGAGTTCAGTTTTGTCATTTGTAAAACAAGGATAATAATCACCTTATAGTCTGTTAGTCAGTTGTTACATGAAATGATGTATATTAAGCTTTTGACATAGAGTAGGCACTTAATGAATGATTGTATTATAATTACCATTTTTTATCATCTTGCCAGCGTCTATTACTTCTATTACTTCAATGGCTTGCTAATTGGTCACCCAGGATCTACTTGTCCTGCCCCAATACACTTGCCACATTGTTTGCCAGTGGAGTTTTCAAAGATGAGATTTTGGCAAGGATTATGTCTGATTTCTTTCTGAATGAAGTAATAAATGAGTGAAATTAATAAGACTGACTAATGTTCAAAATAAAATATTTAAATACACTTGATTTAGAAGAAAAAAAATGGATTTTTTTTGCCTACATATCCAGTCTTAGCCAAATTATTGACAAAAATGTTAAATCCATGGGTCTATTTTTAAGAAACTACAGCATAGAAAACTGCATTGAATAGTATATAGTTAGGCATTATGATTATGATTTAAAAGTGTTTTGTGCTTTTTATTATTATTATTGTAATTATTGCAAATGGGTTGAATATAATGTAGATATAATGTCCTTGGTTGTTAAACAAAACAGGAAGACCTATTATCTGAAATAAAATATTTCTAGATTGCCCACAAAACATTATGCCTGGATATGAACCTTTAATATGATAGTAATTCTTAGATTAAAAAAAGAATTACTCTTACTGATTTCATGTTTTACCAAAACACTTACTTTAAAATTTTTCTTTAATTTATTCTGACAGATTCACCCAGGACAGAGTATGAAACTGTCTGGTATTTTGGACTCCATTGGAAAATTAATCTCTTTGTTTGGAACACACACATGAAGATACACATACATAACCTACTACAATCCATATTTTTTAAACACGTGAGGATGATTTTACACACCTAATGAACAATAGTATGCAGGATTTTTGCAAATCACTTAAATGAACATTGCAAATCACTTCACCTAAGCTCCCAGTAATATTCTTTTTCACTTTTGTGTCTATTTTGAGTGACAGCAAGTCTCACCTCTTTCATGAAGCTTCCCCTACCATGCCATCCTTCATGCTTCTCCCTTCTGTCTGAATCTCTGCAGCACTTATCATTCGAACCACATAATTTAGTACTTAATGACTTACAGTCTTGTACTATTTGCCATTCTTTCAAGTAGCTTAGTCTTGTCTAAATAGATTGCATAGGACTTAACAGCAGGGACAATAGTTTATTATTAAGTTTTTATTCCCTCTGCCTTCTAAACCTTATCCTGCAGTATATTTGGTTTGGTATTTTTCAACCTGTGAGTCAAGAGCCAAGGAATTGGAGAGATTGGTATGGGGGCTAGGGAAATATCCCAGAGCTATTCCCTGATGGTCCGAGGACATCAGGCAACTGAATTCTCTGTATCCACCGAAGAGCTGTGGCTGGTGTGCTTGGTATCCATTGCTGCACCACAAATTATCCCAAAACTTAATAGTTGAAAACAACAATAAACATTTAGTGTCCTCAGTTTGTATGGTTTAGGCAGGGGTGGCTCAGCTACTGGGGCAGTTGTGGTCCAGGGTCTCATCAGATCGCAAGTAAATAGCAACTGCAGTCATCTAAAGATCTGACTGAGGCTCAATAATTTGTTTCCCAAGGCCACTCCCTCACATAGCTGGCAGGTCCCAATTGCTCCCTCCATAGGCCTTTCTGCAGGCTGTATCACGTCCACAGAACATGAATGACAGGGAGAAAGAGACAGAGAGATACTCGTCTTTTTTATAACCAAGCCTGAAGACTCACATAGCATCCCTTTCTTCTCATTCTGTTCAGTAGAAGTGAGTCACTAAGCTCAGCTTATATTCAACATGAGGAGAATTAGACTACTTTTTGAAGAAGGGGAGAGAAATTTTAAAATTTCTAAATATATTTTAAAACCATCACAGATGGGTATTCAATATATTTATCTTCTGTCTTTACCATCAACATGGTACCTGGAACATGGAGAGGATAAATGAGTGAATGGTTTGTCTTTAATCTGTGGCCAGTAAGTACTTTTTTTTCAATCAAGAAAAGAAAAATCCTTTATTTTCTTTTAGGTCTATCCTATCCTCTAAATTCTGAACTGTTGCCTCAGGGAATTTGTAAATATCCATGGCAGACCCCTTTTCATGGCAGTGTCAAGGGAAGTATGTAAAAATAAGACTGTGCCTCTCTTGCTGTATATAAAGATGCTGAGGCTCAGCTGCCATTGCCAGCCCTTATACTAGGGTTGGTCTTCCCAATAGTGGCAATGATTCACCAGGATCAATGCATGCTTCCATTACCTTACGACTAACTACATACTGCAGTATGTAACCAATGGCCAACCCAACAGATTTTTTTTTTATTAAATTTCAGAGCTCCTTAAGGGTGCTGACCATGACTTAATCATTAGTGTACACTCACTGCCAGATGATGTGCCAGAATATAGAATATTCCTCATAAATACTTGTGGAATAAATTGAACTAAGTTGGTTCACATGTTGAACTCATTGTCCTGCTATTGTAACGTTAACTCCCAGCCTGCAGAACCAATTTTTGCACCCAAAATTGAACAGCGTCTACTGAGGTCCTCTGGATTCACACTAACGTCTTATCCTGTGTATTTTCCTTCCTTTTCTGTGAATGTCTTATCTTTTTTTTTTAAATCACATTCTGAAGTAATATATATTTTAAAAAGCATTTTTAATTTTTGGGGGTACATAGCAGGTATATGTATTTATGGGGTACATGAGATGTTTTGATCTATGCATATAATGCATAATAATCTCATCAGGTTAAGTGGGGGTATCAATAACTTCAAGCATTCAGCCTTTCTTTGTGTTATAAATAATTCAATTATACTTTTAGTTATTTTTAAATGTACAATAAATTATTGCTGACTGTAATCACCCTGTCGTGCTATCAAGTACTAGATCTTATACATTTAGTTTACTTCAAATGTTGAGGAAAATGTAGTTCAAACATAATTTTTGTTTAAGGTTTATTTTTTAAAACACATATCATTTCTAGTATAATTTTGAAGATTCTTATTTTTCTTCATATAATTTTTACTGTCTCCAAAAGTATCCTTTCTTGGAAAATGTTTTTCCCCATTCAGATTGTGATTCCTGGCTTAGTATTTAGACACCATTATGAATTTGTATTCCTATCAATTATTTTGGTTATTCTTCTCTGGCTCTGTACGTTTCCATCTCTGTTTCTCAGAAGCACATTGCTGCCTGAGTGACCAGAAAATAATTAAAAGGGACAAAATATGTGTTTCTCTTTTGATATAAAGATGGCTATATAAAAATTCGTCACCAACAAAAAAACCATACAGGGTATTTGCATAGAAAGTACAAGCGATTTTATTGAGGTAGAACTCCATTTAATAATAGCTCATGCTTATTAGGTACTTCCTATGTGCTAGACACTGAGTTAAGTGCTGTGCATGGATTACCTCATTTAATTTTCTCAGTAGCCCCATCAGATACTTTTTATCATTATACTCATTTTGCAAAAGAGAGAACCAAGGCGATAAGTAACTTTACATAGGTCATGCCCCAAGCACATAGTGAAGCTGTGATTTGAATCCAGGCTGCACCACTCCAGAGTCTGTGTTTTTAGCCACTATCCTATATTTCTTTTTCTAAAATGTTTATTTTGATTTATGCTATCTCTCCAGGTACTGTATTTCTTTATGAGATTTACCAGACATTACACTGTTATATGCTTCACCTCAATTATTTAATCCTAATCACTTCCTATAAGTCTCATTATCACAATTTTAGAGATACTGAAAGAGAGCCTGAAGAAGTTGAAGCCACTCTTTCATTATCACATAACTAGAAACAGACTCCATCTCGGGCTCTAACATCAGAAGGCTATGGTCTAGCAGGAAACCGGGGATGAAACTGATTGCTCATGAGCCCAAGTGGTTTCCTTTTTGCTGAGAGGAAGCTTGTAGTTTTCTGGGCCCTAGGAAGGAAAATCTCTACCTCATTATGGCAGCTTACCATGTTCAGCCCATCACCTTCCCTGTGAAAGGCCATGGGAGGCAGGAAGTTTGTGGAAACAGATGACTGGCACTTCGTCCTAGGTATGGGTAATCTGAGAGTTGAGTTATGAGAGCCATGAACCTCGGGTATCACCCGGACCACACAAAAAAACTTTGGGGGTGGGGAATAATTAGAGAAGTGCTGATTTGTACCCCACTGTGCATAAAAACACATTGTCTCAATTATTTATCTTGTTATTGCAATGGAATATTTTTCAAAAATGAAACGAAATTCAGTGAATTTACATCTTACTGAGAGCTTAGATTCTATAGTGAGCAGGTAACTAAAAATCAAGTGTAATCAAAATGTTCTTCTATTCAGCTCTTGAACCATCCAGTTTTGGAATGGATCACCGTGGCTTCAGCGGAGCACCAGAGGAAGTGGTATATTTGCATTCAGAGGATGCATGTTGTGAAAAATACATATCTTTAAACCTGAGAGTCACACTTGATGGAACATGATACTCATAATACAAAAGGTGTTTGAACACTGATTCCTTCTGAGGAAACAGATGATTCATGTTTCCATCTCATGCTCTTTCCTGGGTAAAGGCTCATTCATTCTCCCTCTCTCTTTTGCTCTCATCCACACTCCCTCCCTTCCATTTCCCTGTTTGTAACAGTTGAATATTAGTAAGTTGAATGTGTATATGTTGTGACTCCACTGTGTATTCCAAGATCAAAATTTAGCAAAATATATTTTTATAAAGACTTTTATAATGGCTTTCCTGAAATATTCCAACACTGATTACTAAGGGGATTATATACAATGATGAACAGTTTTATGGTAATTTCTCCAAAGACAATAACCACCACAGCATTTTTTAAAAGTACATAGCTAAAATACTTAGTGAGTCATTTAAATTTAATTAATCAACAATGTTTTTGAGAACTTTTCAGCTTTACCAGCTCTTGTAGAATGGAGGTCGGGAGGAGGAATATAAAATTGTATAAGGCACAATGTAATATTAGACAAAATAGGAGTTAAAAATGTTAAACCTGTAGTCATTTCAGTCATCTTCCTAGGTTCCTAATTTCAATGTTCTCCACATCATGATCAGGCTCCATGGTTTATGTATAAATTGGCAGTCCAGATTATATGTGGAGAGAAATGATGTGTGAATCAGGGTGCATATTTTTCTTTCCTCTTTAAGTATTTCCATTCATGTCCCTTCTGGCATTCCTCGCTTCTAGTTGTAGGGCACTGTGTTAGCAAACTTGGATTTGTTTTCCAGCCAAGAACTACATACAAAACACAAATACCTTTGAGAATCTACTTCTTGGAAGTTGACCAGTACTTAATTCTGGAGTTTATAGACAGGCTATATTAAAATTTTATTTGAGAAGAATTGACTCAACAAAATTTACAGAAAGATATTTTCAAAGCTACAGCTGAAATCAATGTCCATATTTTCACAATGATATAGAGATTGTATTGATACTTTAATTGCTACTGGAATATTCTGACATTTTACCACTTGATATTTTTCATAAGATGTGACACCTGCTAAATGGATTATAAACAAAACACACTTTTCTGGCTCTGTAGAGTTGTTGCTTTATTTTCTAAGTGTTTGGCTACAATTATTGAAATAGTAAAATGAAATTTTAGGATTTCCAACATGGAGAAATGATAAATCCTTCATGAAATCATTGATAAGAACTTAACACATTCATTGTTTCTTAACTCTGTAATAGATATCATAACCAAATCTAAGTAATATGCAGCATCCGCCATCAGAGCTTTGGAGTGGAGCAGTTATTCTGGGGCCAGAATTGCCTCACTAACCCTTCGCCCTTCCTTTAGTGTACACCTCTTTAGGTGTATTTTCAATAGAAGCAAGCACTTTCAATAGAACACAAATTAGTCACAGCTATTAGTGTTCTTTGCAGAGAAGACTGTGTGGTTGCTTCTATGAAATGTTCTGTTTCTCGGGGTGATGAGTTACTTCATCTGGAACAATATTAGTTCATCAAGGTTTGTGGTTTATCTAAAGATCAAATTCCTGTAATTTTGTATGCCATCTGATTTAATGTCCACTTAGTTTAGTGGTTAGACAGTCATCGGCAGGCATAACACATGAATCTAATATCAAACACTGGAAAAAAGGCAAATTCTTAAAGGTCTAATTCAGGCGTCCTTAGATGGAGATTGTGCTCCTGCTTTTCTTTTTCCTGAAGAAATGCATATCTAGATAATGCCAAATCTTATTAAGAAAAATCTAAATAATATGAAACACTGTATGTAAATATGCCTATGCAATATGCCAAATATGTAAATATACCAAGCAGGTAAAAATCTCTGCTTTGGAAAGACTTTTAATGGAGGAAGATGGGAAAAAGTGGATTGATCTTAAAATGAGATTGCACACATTCCTTTGGAAGGTTCCCAGGCCATGTACTCAAATATAGTTGTAATAGTTTACAGGCAAAGAATGGATTGGCTAGAGTTTACCAACAACTTACTTTCTTTGTGTGCTTTATAAACTTTCCAAATGCTTTCAGGTTGAATGAAAAGTAGAGGCTTCATTTTGTCTTTATTTATTTATGATTATTTTGTTGCAACTTTTTTAAATCAAGAGTTGAAAACAGTCAGTTAATTAAAAAATATATATGTATGGCAGATATTTATGCTTTTCTGAAACAAAGTAATATAAAGCTTTATTTACAAAATTGTTTTCCTTACTTAGGTGTTCCAGTGGAAGGTGAGAGGGGCTTTCATATGAGTTTAATTACCTATGATGATGCCTGGTTGAATAAGCCAAATATGTCTCTTTACTAAAAGACTTCCTAGACTTTTAGAGTTTGAGACTTAGAGTATTTAGCACATTGGTGCTCATTGTGAAGCCCCAAGAGGGAGCTATCTTTACCCATTGAGAAAATTTAGCTCTGCGTTGACCTCAGAGCCAATTTCCAGGGAATATCTTCTAATAACTCACCAATTAGAAAATGCTGGTGTGAAGGATGTTTCTTGCCATCAAACAGTCTACAGGTAGATTGGCTGATCACAGAAATATCCCAAATGATTTTAAGTATGATGACTAGTTAGTGAATGGTTTTAATATTACATACTGTAAAAACTTCAAGGAAGAGAACCTGGAAGTCTTTGTAGGAGCTTGATGAATAGAAATATCACTTTACCTATTATTTTATCTATTGTTATATCTCCTGAATGCTGTGAGTATTAGAGGTAAGAGAAGTGAAGGACCTATATGAGCACAGTTGAAGAGCCAAGAGCTTCTACTCATATTTCCAGTTGTTAACCAGTGCTAAGATTTGTGTAAGGGAAACAGGCAGGAAATGGACCTAGAAAGAAGACAAGTTTGATGTCAAATTGTAGAGGAGGAGATTGGATTTTGGATTAGGGGCTTTATTTTCCAGCAAATTGGGATCAAATGGAGTTTTTGTTTACTGCCCTTTTTCTTTTGTTTTTTTTTGCTTTTTACCTTTTGTTTCTAGGTAGAGCAAAACATTGTTATAACTTTGTTATTTTAGGAAGACTAATGTTTGGTGTAAAAATGCCATAAAAACTCAGCCCTAAAGGGACAATGGCCTTCACTAGACCAGTGCCAGTGGGAAGATGAGCACCCTGTAGAAATAATTTAACAGACCGACGGAACCAATGACTATTTACTGGGGACAAGGGAAGGAGAGGAGTCCAAGGTATTGTCTGGAATTTGTGCCCCCAAAAAAGGAGAGAGATGGTAAAGACATGGAAAGATGGGGAGGAGAGTACAGCAATATCGTGCTATTCTGGAGAAGCAGCAGTGGTAGGGATTCCTCTCTAAATCCCTGAAAGGGAATCATCACTGCATCAACTGATTCCTAAGGGGGAATAGTGTTAAATAACCAAGTTTGCTTGGATATAAACACAACAATTCTCCATACATTTAGCCATAATTAATTTATTCTTACAAGGAGCCTCAAAGACAGTTTAGTTTATGATGAAAAGATGCTACTGAAGATGTCAGTAGAACAAAACTTTATTCCATCCTTAAAAATCTTATAATGGTCCTTAGGAGGGCAAGAGCATCAAGGACATGCCTGTAAGTAAGGAAGAACAGGCTATAAACCAGGAGAGAAGCATAGATGATTTGGGGTGAAGGATGAAAAGGTCAAGCCTGGGTGGTAAAAATTAGCAGCCATAAAAAATGGGTGGTTTTGAAGGATAGATAAGATTTTATCTAAGATAACCAAGGCAAAATAAATTCTGGGCTGAGCAATAATAATGATAGCAATTAAAATTATAATAGCAATAGCAATAATAATAGCTATTTTCTACTGACTCTATCTTATGCATGATTCTAAGTGATTTACATACATTGCCTTGCTGAATTCTCAAAAAAAAAAAAAAAACCAGAATGAATTTATACCGAATTGTTAGGCAATCGGAACTCACTGAAGAACTGTGAGCAGGGGAATAAGTAACAGCAGATGGTTGAGAGGATTAACATTGAGGACTTTAAACTGGTGGGAGAGTGAATGGTGGTCAGAGGATCTGGTAAGAGATCATTGCAATAATTCAGACTAGAGGTAACAGGCATCCAAGTTTGGCATTCAAACTACCTCAGAAGAGAAGTCAAGGAAGGACCTGATCCATTTTTTTTTTCAACAAACACCTCCTAAATACTAGTTGATGTCAGGCATTATGGTAGACTCTGGGCAATAGGGGCAAATAAGATACACCCAATTCCTGCCCTCTTGGTACTTAACGTTTACCTACCAAGAGACATTGTACCAGAAATTTCCTCGCCTTGGTAACAAATTTCCTGGCCTTGGTAACAAACCTAAAACCAGGCCGAGGTGTGTGTATGTGTGTGTGTGTGTGCGTGTTCCTACCCTAGTTTTTAGAGCTCTGGAACTCAGTGATATTCCACTTTTGCCACAGAATACTGTCTCTCATTGATTGGCAGAGATCACAGTGGGGAGAACAGAACAACCTCAGCTGCAAGCCAGACAGAGACGAACATCTTCATGGGTAGCACAGCTTGAGAGAAAAAAACATCGTTCGTAAAATTCTTCCCTTCCAAGGTCAGGGTAAGGCTTAGAGCAACTGACACTGGAATGGAAGAAAGAAGATACAAAAATACTTACAATTTGCCATTCCCCAGAGTATAAGCCAGACTATCTTCCTCATTGTTCATGTATGTAAGTTTACTCTTACTCATTACACAAACACAAATACTGTGAAACTTATAGTATTTTGACCTGTTCCTATGAACTCAGAGCAGTTCACACTCACGTTACCCAATTTATTTTGCCAACACTCGTAATAGGCTGATATTATGAAACTTTCGTGGAAACCGACTCAAAGGTTAAGTGACTTACCCAAAGGTACACAGCTAGGCGTGGAGACAAGCGGAAAGTCAAGCTTCCAACAAACTTTCCCCACAAGATTATGAGTCTAAAAGCACTCTTAAATGGTGTTTCTGAAGCTCGAGGGAAGAAGCTGACCCTGGAGTTATTGCATAATGTGCTAAATGCTACATCGAAAGTTTGAATTAATTAAAATGTACAAAATAATGAAAAATGAATTCCTTATAGAGTTGAGGTTTCTTCCAAAAGCATTTACTACCTCACTTCTTTCATCTAAAGCTAGGAAGATTGAGGGATTTCTCCTTTTGAGACTAATGATAATCATAAGCAAAGTTATCTTTTATAAAATAAAAAGATAATAGTAATGCCAATTTTCTGAACAACCAGATTGGTAGGTTATGCATTTTTTGTGAATGTCTCAGTTTTTGTATTTATTTTTTCATCATTTATTTCTTGAATATATCTTGTAATAAATACACATCAAAGAGTTAAACATCCCTGCTTTTGGGGAATATTTCTCTATTGCCTCTATTTTGCTACCGAAATTTTACCGTATTTTATTAACATTTTTATTTTATCATAACTTATTCATTTAAACTTGGTATAAATTTGTTGTTATGCATTAACCACTCAGCATAATAGCTTAGGACTGAAACACATCAAAAGAGTCCAACAAGAAATAGTTTAAATATGGTAACCTTAATTGGAGTTTAGAAAAGTAAATCTTTGAGTGTAATGATTTATTCACCAGAGTTGTTGTTTCAGCGAAGTATTTCATCTTCGTTTCCAAAGAGCTGCTAGTCGTTACTAAATATATTTTAAAATCGAAGCAAAAAAGAAATCCACTTTCATTCTGGCCAAATATACTATAAAATATTAAGCTGTGAAAATCTTTGGCAATTTTGAAAAAGATCAGTTAGGTGATTATGCTTGTATAGTTAATTAATAAGAAAGGAAGCAGGCAATGGTTCACTGGGGAAACTTTTGTTATCACCATGTCTATTTATGAAGGATCCCATGCTGTAGGGACAATAACGGGGTGCTAATTCTGAACGCACACAGTGCCGTCCTACAAAGCCATCAAGATTTGTAGGAAATCAACCCTCCAGCAGTCCTGGCAAGCCAGACTGACCCCAGCAAATGAAAATAATCAAAAGTAATTAGAAGCGTGCTGGACTACTCCTCGGAGAGCCGAATAGGAGAGTAAACATGCCTGAATCCTCGAGCCACTGCAAAGGCCCATGTCTGAGCTGTTAGGTGCCCTGACCTTGTCCACATAAAGATGTGATTTATGAAGTGCAGGGCACAGCAGCAGGGCTTCTGTCTTCTCCTGGAGAACCAAATTACTGAGGTGGAGATTAACATGCTTTCAGTCGGGCCCATTTCCAGACCAAGGGAAATTTTTTATTTACATTTTTTTTTACCTTTAATTTCCTCTTTTCTAACAGCATACTCCAATAGATGTAAAAGAAAGAAAGAAAGAAAGAAACAAAGAAAGAAAAAAAACAAAAGGCAGAGTCCACCCCCAAGAGCCACCAGTAATCTCTCTCCAAAGCAGTGGTGATATGTGCTGGAGGCTATGGACAGTCACAGCTTTTTTGTGGGTAAATCCGTATTGTGCTGGACTGTTTCGCTGGATCTGCCTGACCAAAAACATCACAGAATTCACCTTCATGCTTACAGAACCAAGCTTGCAAAATATTTATCAAATTAAAAATAAAAATTGTTAAAATTAAACAGAATATTACCTTAGATTTCATGGCTTTCTGATCTAGTTTATCTTGCCTAAAGGTCATGCTTCATTACAAAGTTTACTCTATTAAATACAAAGATTTAGGAGAAGAAATTGTGGGTGGTAGAGAATTTAGAGGAGTAGGAGGAAAGACAAATTGGGAGAAATGTTTATATATGAATCAGTGGGAGTCTCTTGAGTCCTAAAAAACATACTTACATTATTTCTTATCTTTGTGTCATTTAGGTTAGGTAAGATTTTACAAAATCCTATTCTAACATGGGAGAGGAAGCATTGATTTTCTTTTTAAACACACATCAATATCTATACACGAAGCTAATTTAATTAGCAGGCACTTATTGTTCAGCCAAATGTCAATTTCTCAGATTATTTCATGCTTCTTGACATGAACTGTATGAAACAGGATTTAACAGAATCTCCATGAATAAAACTCCACTTGAGAAATGTAAAAATGCACTTGTACGTTCTTGAAAAGCTACAAAAAAAAAATAGTGTTAAAACACAAATGTCAGGCTTGGAGTTCAGTGTATATTTAGCCACCTCAAGAAACCCAAAGCTGCAGAATTAAGGGAACTTAAACTGAGGTTATAAAGTGCCTTCCTCTATAAACTAAAAACATAATGTCAGGGTGAATGGGAACATACTTTATTAACTTTACGGTACTGAAAACTGCCAGCAAGTTGTCTTGTTTTTAAATATTGTCCTCTGCAGAGTGTTACAGTGCTGTTTGTCCACAGGAAGCCTATTAAAAGTGGACAGTGCAGTCATTTCATCTGGCTTTGGCTGGACTGCTTTTCTTTCCTTTAATGATGTGCTGGAATGTACCATGCCCATAGGGTCTCCATTAGCAGAACTTTTACTTCTGGGACGACCATGAAGTTTAAGGCTTAAAAGAGGCATCAGTTTACAGTCTTGTGGGAATCACTTGAATACTGGAGCACTAACTTCTTACTGCTTTAACTAATATATTGACTTATTTTAAATAAACAGTTACACAATGAAGGCAGAGCCAGTGGCCTTATTGGAAATCTTTGGGCTTTTTAAAGATTCTGCAATCCACACAGCTGGGGAAGGAAGGAAGGGGCCTGAGGAGGGTTTATGCCCTTTTCAAACCAGGAAGAAAACACATTAACCTCTCCCACCCTAGCCCTGCCATCAGCCAAAGGGGGATCTTTACAACTCCCAGAAAATCTATCAGCTCACACTCAACCCTCATATTTTCCAATGCCCTTTTCCTGGTAAACAACAATTAACAGAACAATAAAGAAAAAATAATCATTCCTTCTGGAAAAATGTTTTTAAAATCTGGTTCTCTTTTTAAACATCACTGATGAATCATTCCATTTTCTGCTTTCCCCAAAGCTATACATTTGTTATAGTTTGTTCTCCTATTCTATCCCCTTAATATTTAGATCATCTGTCCTGATACATGTTTGCAAATTAAAGCTGGTTTGAGATTATAGTAAAACCATTATTTTTAATAGCCCATTTCAAGGGCAGTGCTAAACACTGCAGAACACGCATGTTACTGATTACTGCTGAGCAGACAGCGGCTTTTGCAGATTAATTTGTAACTGGGAACTACTGTAAACAGATTTCACCAGAAATCCCAAGGAATAAAGGGAATTGGTGGTGGTATTTGGCTCCTTGTATTTATTTATTGTTTTAGAAACCTTTTGATGGAAAGCAAGCTAATGGGGGAGAAGCAAGCCCCCTGCAAAAACCTTTTCCTCTAACCCTCTCTCCTGTTTCATTCACTTATTGGGGAAGATGGATCAGGTCTTCTAAAGAATTATTATTTAAATAGCAACCCCCCCCCTTTTTCTTTTCTTTTTTTGAGACGGAGTCTAGCTTTGTCAACAGGCTGGAGTGCAGTGGCATGATCTTAGCTCACTGCAACCTCCGCTTATCAGGTTCAAGTGATTCTCCTGCCTCAGCCTCCCAAGTAGCTGGGACTACAGGCATGCACCACCATGCCCAGCTAATTTTTTATATTTATTTATTTAATTATTATTATTTTTTTAGTAGAGATGGGGATTCACCATGTTGGCCAGGATGGTCTCCATCTCCTGACCTCGTGATCTGCCCACCTCAGCCTCCCAAAATGTTGGGATTACAGGCATGAGCCACTGCGCCCGGCCACAAGAGGCCCCTTTCATGAGAAACAAGGCCAGTCTAACTACTGTAGGATTTCAGAAGTCTATCTTTGAACTTCAGGTTGTGTCAAGAATAAGTGGGATGACTCTGCCTTTACATGAAGTTATTGTTATATACCCAAAGGAGAGAGGGAGTGTAATGGGGCGGGGGAGAGGGGAGAGACAGACAGGCAGACAGGCAGACACACACATACACACATACACACACACACACACACACACACACACGGGGTGGGGGAGAGAGAGGGAGAGAGAGAGAGAGAGAACGGGGGGGAGAGAGAGAGAGAGAGAGAGAGAGAGGGAGAGAGATATTTAGCGTTTTGTTTGTTAGCCTCCTTTGCTCAGGTCCTTCTGATGATTTCCTTTAGTCTTTTTCACAATTTATTTAGTGGAGAACAAGACTGATCATGACGATAATGATGATATTAATATAATAATAATGATGATGCAATGAATTTTCCATTCTTCTAGGTACATCTTCCAAGGTCTCGGAAGATAAGCGTTCACTCTTGGTTATATTTGGGGAGGAGAAGTTGAGACGTAGGAATAGTCTTCGCTCAGGCTGGAGTCTGTAGGCCTGGACTGCAGTGTTCCCTCCTCCCGTTGTGAGGCTCGGGAGGACGCGGAACGACGGGCGAGGCGGAGGGCAGAGCTGGGTGCCGGCGCCTGGCGGGCAGAGGCGGGTTCACCTGGGTGGCTGGAGCCGCCCGCGCTGCGGTTTATTTCGGAGCGCAACGCCATCTACCGGCCTCCTGCGGTACCTGCAAGTATCCGGACCTTGAAAGTCGCTCCGCCTCCCCCACCCTAAACCAATATAGGGGAAAAAAAACTCGGAGGCCCTTTCCACGAAATCCTAATTTAGCCGGGACCTGCCAGTGATTCCACACGACCTTTTGTTTACCTACCGACGTTTCCTCGTTTTGAAAGCAGTTTTGTAAAGGGCAAGGGGGTGTGGGCTGCAGGGCTGGGGCGGGGGTTGGGGCGCTGAGCTCCCAGACCCCCTGATCAGGCCGCACTGTCTGAAGCAATCGGTTCCCCAGATTACTTGTATTTAATACACAATGCATCATAAAACAAATCCCTCATCCTGACAGGAAGAAAATAGAGCAGCTCATAGCTCGAGCCGGTCCAATTTATGGCTAAATTAAAAAAAAAAAAAAAAAAAAAAGCTCCGACAATGGGCAAGTTGAGGAAGGGCAGGAAATCAATGGCCGCAAACCCGGAGCTCTTAAAGGTTCTCAAGCGCCCAACTCTATGGGAATATCTGACCGGGTTTTAGGTTATTTACAAAGGATTTTTCCTGTCCTACCTACCACTGCTGTGCGATTTTCTCTCAAACAATGGCCATTATCTGAAATAACAGTTCAATGTCACAGATAACAGGGCACCCAAACGAATTAGTCACCACCTCTTGTCATTTTCTCTCCCCCAATCCCTCCCTTTTGCTACTATTTTTGTTTTTAAATCAGCGTTTTGAGGAAATATAGTTCTGGCTTTACACGTTTATTTGCACTTGGAGAAAACAAAAAGTGGGTGGCACTTGCGTTATCCCGTTTGCAGCTAAAGTTTAACCGTCAGCACACTTTCAAGTCCCTCGTGCTCCACCTCTCCTCCGCAAGTGTCCCTAGACTCGCTTACTTTGCTTAACTTTCCATTGTTGAGCTGAGGAGTTGGATTTTGTCCATTTGTTTTTATGAATGGAGTTTTGTGATAAAAAACGCATTTACTTCCATTTAGCCAGTGGGATTTACTAAATCTTACAAGGTTGACCATAAGTAAATCTGTAGACCCTTTTATTTTGCTATGGATCCCTATATTCTTTCTTCCAATGTGTTTTCTGCAATGTGTTGGTTTAAATGCACCCAAGGTGTGTTAGAAAGTTATGAAACACAGTATAGTGCCGATCACTAAAAGCAGCATTTGTAATGTTAAAAGTTCAAAACTAATCTGAGTTGTCAAATTGCTTATTCCACTTTTGGGCCTTCATGGTGTTTTAATTAATGTATCAAAGAAAATTGTATCAAAACAATTAATGAATCAAAGAAAATGGCAAAAACTCACCAGACAGTCATCAATGTCTCTAAACTCGTAATATGCTATTTGGGCGGGTTATATGACAATAATTTTTCAGATTCTAAAATATCTTTTAAGAAAAATATGATTTGAAAATTTTGCATGCCCTTCTGACCTAGCCACAAGAATGATGGGAATAAATTAGAGTACCAGTTTCAATTAAAAAAAATTAATGCTTAGTAGAAAACTGGAAATGTACATGACAACTTTTCACTCTTGATGTTGGTGTTTTCTGAATATTTCTAAACTATTTATATTTAGTCTGAACCAGCGTCCCTAAGCTTTATCCTCGCCCCCTCCAGCGCTACCTCTCCCCCACTACTCCCCCCGCCCCCTCCTGCCTCGGTGCACACACCCTCACACCCCTGAAAGCACTTCTCCACCCTTCCCCATCCCTCCCATCCCCCCTCTCTCTCTCTCTCGCTATCTCTCTCTCTCTCTCTCTCTCTCACACAAACACACAAACACACACACACTCGCGCGCGCCCACACACACACACACACCACACACACAAGTGCTATA
>CAUYLG010058457.1:0-27756 GCA_963573385.1 Cacajao melanocephalus
GAAGAAAGAGAAGAGGAGGAGGAGGAGGTAGGAGGAGGAGGGGGGAAATGAAGAAGGAGGAGGAGAAAGAGAAGAAGGAGGAGGAGAAAGAGGAGGAGGAGGAGGAAGAGGAGGGGAAAAAAGCAGCAGCTTGATGGCTTACTTGAATGAAATTAATTGCTCAGCAGCCAAGCAAAGAAATAAAATATACCTGCTTCGCAATCCCCCAAGATGGTCCTCAAAGAAGACTAAAGCTTTCTCATGTACTCTCAAAATATGTACTGCTACTATATATCAATGAAAATATTTTTAAGGAAAAAAATCCAGCAAAAGGAACAGTAAGAGACTAAAAGAGAAAAGAAGACTGCAGCTTTTTAATTTGACGCAATCCCTTTGTTGATTTTTCTTTTGTTACTTTAGCTTTTGAGGCCATATCCAAAAAATCATCTCCAAGACTAGTGTCATAGAGCTTTTCCCCTGTGTTCTCTTCTCATAGTTTTGCAGTTTCAGGTCTTACATTTAAGCTTTTAATCCATTTTGAGTGTTTTTAATATGGTGTGAGATAGGGTTCAATGTTATTCTTCTGCATGTGGATACTCAGTTTTCCCCACACCATTTATTATAGAAACAATTCAGAGTGAAGAGACAATCTATGGATTGGGAGAAAATACTTGCAAATCATACGTACAATAAAGGGTTACTATTCAAAAACTATATATAAGGAACTCAACTCAAGAGCAAGAAAGCAAATAATCCAATTAAAAATTGGGCAGAGAACCTGAATAGACGTTTCTCAAAAGAAGACATACAAATGGCCAACAAGTATATGAAAAAATGCTTAGCAACACCAAGCATCAGGAAAATGCAAATTACAACCAAAAGCTATCACCTCACCCCTGTTAAAATGGCTATCATTTACAAAAATAAAATAAAATAAAATAAAAATAAGTGTTGGAGAGACTGTGAAGAAAAAACACCCCTCTACATAGTGGGAATGTAAATTAGTATAACTATTATGGGAAACAGTATGGGAAGTTTGTCAAAAAATTAAACATAAACCTACGGTGGGCTGGGCGTGGTGGCTCATGTCTGTAATCCCAGCACTTTGGGAGGCCAAGGTGGGCAGATCACGAGGTCAAAAGATCGAGACCATCCTGGCCACCATGGTGAAACCCCGTGTCTACTAAAAATACAAAAATTAGCCGGGCGTGGTGGTACGTGCCTCTGGTCCCAGCTACTCGGGAGGCTGAGGCCGAAGAATCGCTTGAAACCAGCAGGCGGAGGCTGCAGTGAGCCGAGATTGCGCCCCTGCACTCCAGCCTGGCGACAGAGCAAGACTCCGTCTCAAAAAAAACAAAACGACAACCTACTTTACAAACCAGCAATCCCATTTCTGGGTAAATATAGAAAGGAATTGAAGTCAGTATGTTAAGAGATAGCTGCACTTCCGTGTTTATTATATCACTATTCACAATAGCCAAAATACGGAATCAACCTGTGTCCACCAAAAAATAAATAGATCAAAAGAAAATATGGTCTATATAGCTGGGCACGGTGGCTCGTGCCTGTAATCCCAGTACTTTCGGAGGCCGAGGCGGGTGGATTGCCTGAGGTCAGCAGTTTGAGAACAGTCTGGCCAACATGGTGAAACCGCATATCTAGTAAAAATAGAAATAATTAGCCAGGCATGGTGGCAGACGCCTATAATCCCAGTTACTCCGGAGGCTGAGGCAGGAGAATTGCTTTAATCTGGGAAGAGGAGGTTGCAGTGAGCTGAGATTATGCCATTGCACTCCAGCCTGGGCCACAAGAGCAAAACTTCATCTCAAAAAAAAAAAAAAAAAACGAAAGAAAGAAAATATGGTCTATATAGAAAATGGAACATTAGCCTTTAAAAAGAAGGAAATTCTGACATTTGTAACAACATGGATAAACCCAGAAGACATTATCCTAAGTGAAATATGCCAGGCACAAAAAGATGATTACTGCATGATTTCGCTTATATGTGGAATCTTAAAACATCAGACTCATCGAAGAGTGGAATGGTGGTTACCAGAGGCTGAGAATGGGGTAGAGAGGGGAGATGTTAGTCAAAAGGTACCAAGTTTCAGTCAGACAGGAGGAATAAGTTTTTGAGATCCACTGCATAATGTGGTAACTATAGTTAATAATAAAATAATCTATATTTCAAAGTTGCAAAGAGAATAGATTTTAAATGTTCACACCACAAGAAAAATAAGTATGTGAGATGGCAGATATGGTCATTAGTTTGATTTAATTATTCCATAATGTATGGATATATCAAAACATCACATTGTACCCTAGAAGTATATAATTATTACTTTAATTAAAAATTTTAAAAAAGAAAAGACAAACTAAAGATTAAGCAAGTCCCTGTGCCCACTCTTACCCCGTTTTGCTCCATTCTGTTTCTATTCAAGTCCACAAGTGTAGGCCAAGATATGCTCTGAAACTCCAGTGATGTCTATGGTAATATAGACTCTTCATTACTAAAGCACTTTGCAGCTTACAAATCATTATCAAATACGTTATCTAGCTGTCAACAACCCCATGAAATAGGAATAATAAGCATGATACACTACCCCATTCTCCATTTTATAAATGAAAACCTGGGGCTCAGAAGTTAAATGGCATAACCAAGGTCATATAGCAAAGGTAAGAATTGCGAATTCAGTCGCAGGTTTGCAAATTCCAGTGCTTTTTCTAATGTATCAGTCTGAACGGAAACATACCATGTAGCAGTAGGATGGTGCTGCAGTGGAGAGCCTCTGTTGGCCATCTGACCTTGGACTGCACAGGGGACCCTAGAACAGTCCTACCAGTGAAGATTCTCCGTTGACTTTATGTGAAGTAAGCGGATCAGGTACTCTTCTGTTTCAGGATCTTTGATGACTCTTGGTCCTTCAACCACTCTTTAAAGGCAGGTTTTCTGCCTTTATTCATCTCTGGCTCTCTGTAACTAGTTAGGTCATCTAATCTACTCTCAGGCTTTAAACTTTTTAATTCTGGTAAGATTTTAGTGACCTATGAATTCATGCTTTCTAGATAAAACTACTCTCTCATCCTGTATCTCCAACTAACTATTGGCTAACCTCAAATTTCAGACTGTCCTTAAAACGGAACACAGTAAAATCATATTCTGACTTAAACCTGTTTCTATTTTGCATTCCCATTCTCAGTGACTCCCAGACATTGAAGCTACAAACCTGGATTTATTCTTGACTCCTCATCCGTGACAACAGATCTATTGCTAAGTCCCCTGGATTCCACATTCTCAATGTCTGTCTCATCTATACCTTTCTTCCCATCTACAGTGATTTTCACCAGAGCAGGCAAATGCAACTCTGATCATTCTGTTTCCACACTTCAAGTATCGGAATTTTCAGTTGCCCCCATCATCTGATGTCCAGACACATGGAGCTCAACTCTCCATGGTTGAGCTTCTGTCTACACTCATAGTTACATTGACACTGATCCCTATGCTCCATCCTCCAGCTACATAGAGAGCATAGAGACACTTGCCTCTTGTTACACCACTCCTTCTCTTCCAAAGTGGGAAATTGGCCTTATTTATTTCTGCATTCCAAATGTCTAAAACAGTGTTGACATTTCATGGGTTTTCAATAAATTTTCATTGAATTAATGAATTGAATACCAACTTAGGCAGCTAGAATTGTTATATAAACTATCTGATCAATATGTGACAGCTGCTATAGCCACAGTCTTCTCAATGTTCATTCCACTCACTTGGTTTAGAAATATCCCTGTCCTCTTAAGGGATCCCATCTATGCAGGGTACAGTGCTAACATTTTTAGAAAAAGTTGGCTTCCATCTCCCAGTAAACAGATTCTTTTTCCAAGAAGTTATTCTTAGTTTTCAGATGATACTTTCTTATCAAAGAGCTGAGTGATTTTTCAAAAACATTTCTAAAGAGCAGAACAAACATTTCTACATAGTGAATTCCAAGCCACCTATTTAGCAGACAACACAGGTTAGCATCTGCCAATTTCAAAAAAATATATATCATGTTTCTACATGCTTTTCCTGTTATAGAACATTGGCAGTCTGATGCTACAAATTCTGAACACTTATTAATATAAAATTTTCGAGGAATGATTTAAAAAATAATTCATACGCATTGGGGCAAGTAAGAAAGCATTAAAGCGTATTTATATGGTTCTCAATCTGACTTATTATTCTAACTTTCTCTGAAATGGGGCTCCCAGATAGCCAGGCACCTGTCTTTCTCTCCTGTGTCTGCCTGTTGCCTAGCACAAGGCTCTAGCCTATGGTGCTCATTGGTTGAGTGAAGAGATGAATTAGTGAATCAATCCTTGAGTACCGTAAGAGGAAAGTCAAAAATAAACAGTCATAACGTGTTTTCTCAACCATCTTCCTTTGATTGAGAGACTAGAACAGATAATATCTCTACAACTATTTTTGGCTAAATGATTCTAATTTTGCTGAACAAAATTTTATAATTTTGTACAATGCATAAAAAGTCTAAATATGGTAAGCTTCAAGAGGGAAGATGGATCAATCCCATTCATACTGTGATCCAGGCCAGTTTTCATGTCCATTTACAAGGAAACGAATGACTTTGTTTTAATGAAGCACCCATTAGACTTAACTTCTTTTTTATTTACCCAATGTTTTATTTTGAAAATCTTCAAACCTACAAAAAGGCTAATACAGTACAATGAATACTCATATACCGTTTACCTAGATTTACTAATTTTCAATATTTTGATATTTTTGCTTTATGTATCTCTCAAATATTTGTATGTATATGTAAATGTTTTTTGTGTGTGTATTTCAGCTTGTTTCTCAACATTTGAACGTAAGTCATAGACATGATAATTTACCCTAAGTTCCTCATATATGTTTCCTACGAACAAGGACATTCTCCTTCAAAACCACAATATGATTATCACACTCAGTAAATGTAATAATACACAGTAACATTTTCAAATGTAAGTCCATATTCAAATTTCCCCAGTTGTCATCAAAATGTTCTTTCTAGCTATGTTATGGAGTGTGTGTGTGTGTGTGTGTGTGTGTGTGTGTGTGTGTGAATGTTTGGTATCCAGAATCCAATCAAGGACATGACTTACGGCCATCACGTCTGTTTTTAGTCTCTTTCTAGTCTCTTTCTACCTAGGAAATTCTCCGTCTTTTATTATCTTTCATAACATTGATATTTTTAAAGAATCTAGCTAATTTTCTTGCTGATATAGAATGTTTCACAATCTGGATTTTTTTATTCTTACCTCATGATTATATTCAGGTTAAACATTCCTTGAAAAAATATTATGTGGGTGATGGCATGTACTTTCCATTATAATGCATCGTTTAGATGCATAATGTGACTTTACCCAGTCATTTGTGATCAAGTGTGATCTCTTCTTTAACATGACGTCTGCCAGATTCATCCACTGTAAAAGGAAACTTTTCCCTCTTTGTATTTAAGCATAGTCTGGGGATAATACCCTGAAATTCTGTGACTATCCTCTTCCATCAGAAACGTTTTCCTAATGGGTTTAATATCCATTGATAATCCTTGCCTGAATCATTATATAAGGGATTGAAGAATAGTGGTGTGGTTTTTTGTTTTGTTTTGTTTTGTTTTTGAGACGGAGTTTCACTCTTGTTACCCAGGCTGGAGTGCAATGGCACGATCTCGGCTCACTGCAATCTCGGCCTCCGGCATTCAAACGATTCTCCTGCCTCAGCCTCCCGAGTAGCTGGGACTACAGGCACGCGCCACCACGCCCAGCTAATTTTTTTGTATTTTTTCGTAGAGACGGGGTTTCACCATGTTGGCCAGGATGTTCTGATCTCCTGACCTCGTGATCCGCCCGCCTCGGCCTCCCAAAGTGCTGGGATCACAGGCGCGAGCCGCCGCCTCCTGCCTGTATTACCCTTCTTTACTGGGGGGCTGGGTGCTCCAGTGGTCTTATGCGTCTTGTTGGACCCTCTTCAAGGCAGTCCCTGTGTCCTTTCAGCCATCATTCTTTGTGTACTTTTTTGCTTTTTGATTCAGCGAAATGCTCGAGTTTTACCCTGCCTCCAGCGTCTAATCAGCCATCTCTCAATGGAGCCCCGATTCCTTTAAGAAGGCAGTGGAATTTGGAAACCAGAATCTGTTAGTGTACTTACTGCTACCACTTAAACTTCTTGAAAACAGAGAAAGTGTCTGGTTTTGCTCCGTCTCGTATCACCAATGCCTAAGCACACGATCGCACAGTGTAAGTGCTCGATAAACACATATTGGATGTTGACATTCTAACAAGTGGATACGCTTGCAAAAATTATTATGTTTCTTAAGGGTATGTGAATCTGCAGGGTCTCTGATCACATTTTATGACATGACTTTGGCAGTCACATACTTAGACTTGAAATCAAATCTTAAATGAGCTTATTCTTTTTCCTTTTTGAATGCTGATCTGGTCATAAGAGAGCTCTTATGTTTAGGAGCCTTTTCCTGACAATGAGATATGAATAAACATATCTACTCAAAGGACCAGATAAATGTGCAGCACAAGTACAGTGTGAAAAATTGGTAATCAGCATTAAATATTTTTCCCCAAAGTTTACAGATTATACCATTTTGGGGGTAGCCCATTTCTTAACTGTCTGCCAATCCTCAATGTGTCCAGATACAAGTGGAAGAATAGTACCTATATTTCTTCACTTTAAGAGAAACTAGGTTCCTAAAAATTGTTCTATTTGACCTGCTACTCCGGATGCTCTGACTGTAGACTCCATTTCTACCAATTATTAAAAGAGTTTTAAAATAGGAATTAGGATTTTTTGCTCACTCTCCTTATTTTTTTTCCTTAACTTACATCCAGTTCCAAGGGGGTGAATTAAATGGCTTACTAGTTTGTTTTTTTTTTCTTTTTTCAAAAAGCTACAATTTTCTGAAATGGCAGACTGCCATCTAAATCAGAGTTGTTAGGAATCTCTCTTGTGGATTTCAACTGTGGCTGCTGGCTAAAAGCTGAAAGGGCCATTTTTCAAGCAGCACTTAGGTTTAGGAGCCAAGAGGGTCCTAAAACATAAAGTGTCTCTACTTTTACTGGGGAAAAAGAAGTTAATTTTTTTTAACCAAAGGAAAGTAGATGTTTTCACTAGTTTTTCTCTTTCACAGTCATCATAATTATAAAAACCATTCGTCAAAGAGCTCTCACTAGCATATTTTGGCATAGCAATATAGTTTTCTGAAACTGTCACCCGTTTATAAGCCACCTGTCATTATGCCCTTCTTTAACCTGTATAGGGATGCTTCAAACATGCATCTTTATGATTTTGATTATGAAAGTAACATTTTATGTAAACCTTCAAAAAATAAGTATAGTGCATTTTAATTAAATGCTTATAAAGACCTTTATTTATAAGCCAACAAAGTGTACATTAGTAATGTTATAAAAAGCATTTTCTTTACATAAGGAAAGGTAAACCACATTATGCAAAGCAATGTATTTTAAATGTTTTCGCTATAATTTATCACCTGTAACACTGAAGGTGACCGCCTAGGACATCAACACCTTGCGGAGGGAGAAAAGGAATCCCAACTTTCTCCAAAAGAAAACACAGTTGTGACTATGATTTTAGGTCAAATCCCTGATGTAATGCCATGTTGGAATCACATCACCAGGAATAGCTTTGTTAAGGAAGACCTACTAGATGTGATTCCAGGCTTTGTCTGAGCAGAATGGCTCGTGCTTAGAAATCCCTCATTTATACTGTTGAGGAACTTCTCTCTGGTTCAAGTTTCAACAGAAATGGCCCCTTCTAACAGCATTTGCCCTGGGACCATTTTTCCTTGCCTCCCATCTCCTCATATAGGCTTTAAAAAATTATAACGGTCAGTAGTCAGCAAGAATTTATTGACTGCCAACAGGGTGCATAGCATTGTGCCAGGCGGCCCTGTTACTTTCCTGCGCCTTTGTTTACTGCTAACCATGAAACTGGCCTCTGTCTTTGCTGCAGCTGCCTGCACTTTACAACTGCTAGAGGGTCAAACACCTCTCATCTAAGGAAAGTTCAGTTTGAACTAATATATACATGTAGATAATTATAATTATATAATTATAATCTATGGCAGCACTTGACTAAAAGTTGAAATTTTTTATTATGATTTGCCAAAAATGAGATATTTATGAATTATACTTAGTCAATTTAGATCCCTAAAATTCAATCTAGCACATGGTATGTTTTGATGATTTTTGAAAAATATTTATTAAAATTTGTGATTGTATTATTTCTGTGAGGCACAGAAACCATAAGGAATAAACATTCATTTTTGTGCTTCCTCTATATCTTACTTTTTTCTTCTTAATATTGAAAGATTTAAGTAAAATGAAGCAGGAGGGGGAAGGAAAGAAACCTTAAATACAGAAGATTTAATTCAAAAAATTTGTAAGCTTATATATTTATTCTTTATAAAATGCTAACAGCATAGTTTTTGCGAGGCAATTTGTGCAACAAACATAAAATGAAGTTCTAATCTACAAGAAACAAACATCCTAAAAATTAAACACCAGCCTGGGCAATGCAGCAAGACCTCATCTCTACAAAAATTTTAAAAGTGAAAAATAATTACCACGTGTGGTGGTGCACAACTATAGTCAACTCAGGAAGTTAAGGCAGGAGGCTCTCTTGAGCCCAGGAGTTCAAGTCTGCAGAGATCACACCACTGTGCTTCAGTAATTCTTAGACGTTCATGAATTCTTCATGCCACTGCACTTCAGTAATTCTTAGAAGTTTATTGTTTTTTGAATTACTTCTATTTTGAATTACTCCAATTCAAATGCTGTCATTAATGCCAAAAGAAGTTTAATCAGTTATTTGTTTGGCACACTTTATAACGAAAAAGAATTGGTAATAATTAAAATGTCCATCCATCGACAGCTAATTACTAATTGGCAATCAATTGAAAAGAAATTGATTAATAAATAATGTATTACCATGCAGCCATTTAAAAATAGGTCTGTATAAACTGACTTGTACAAGATGTGTTGTCTAATAAAAAAATGCAATTTACTGAATAGTATTGCCAGATGACCTCACTACTGTTACCTATATGCAAAATTAATTACATTACATATTTTAATCTGGAAATCTAACCTAAAATTAGTACATAGATATACACAAAGACAATGTGTATTTTTCACACACACACACATATAGCTAGACCTACATAATAAGTATGTATAATTTTCGTAGTAAGAGGGGAAAAAACAATTAAGAATTTTATTTTAAAATAAAGAAAAAAAGAGGAAAAAAAGAATTTTATTTTTTTAGAGACAAGGTCTTACTCTTGCCCAGGCTGGAGTGCAGTGGTGTGATCGTAGCTCACAGCAGCCTCAAATTCCTGAGCTCATGAAATCCTTTAACCTTAGCCTCCTAAGTAGCTGGGATCACAGGTGCCGACCACTGTGCCTGGCCAATTAAGAAATTTTAAATACAGAGGATTCTTTAGTGATATGGCAGATACTGACAATATATCAACTGAGAAAAAAAATGTTTCAAAGCAGCACACATGGCACGATCCCAATGTCCTATTAATTAAAAAAAGAATGTGTGTATGCATGGAAGTACACATACGTATTTGCATAGAGAAAAACGGAAATAGTCACCAAAACATGGAAAGGGTCTATTCCTGGCGGGTAGGCTGTGGTTGATTTGTTTTCTTCTTTGTCATTTTCTTCATTATCCTTTTTAAAAAATTTCCCAATGCTTCTATAATAAACATTAATTATTTTGTAATCAGAAAAGTAATACTTTTTAAAGAAAAACACAGTGAAAAAGGGAATTTGTTGCAACATTATTTGTAGTGGCAAAAATATGAAAAAAAAAAAAAAAGAAAACCATACCAGGTAGTTAACATTGCTTACTATGAGTTGAAGTGGGGCTCAGGACAGGAGGATAGGATTGGAGAAGAGTAGAGAATATAAATATATATTCACTACTGTCTCTATATACACACACACTATCTGTATACATTATATTCAGTGTACACACACACTGCATTATTCAGCTAACAGTAAAACATGCTGGGAGCAACATGCTTCCCTCTTCTTGCCCTGCAAACCTGACATTTCCCCTTCCTAATCTCAGGAGCGGGTCCAGATGGGGTGAGCTCCTCGGTCTGACTCTGGACAAGTAGTCCATGAAGTCTTTCTGATGCTGTTGATGGTGTCAACTTCTCCAGGAAGACTTCCTTTACAACTCTCCCGCCCACCTGCTATAGGCATCCCTATGCAGTGTTCCCATAATAACTTCAGGATTGAACTGGGAAGATTACATTTTAAGTGCCAGCCTCCACGTGCGTCTTCACCAGTAAGCCGCATTACCTTACGCATCTTTGTTTCCCCACTACCTACATGGTGCATGTACATGGTATAGGTAGTACTACCTACATAGTGCAGTACTGATAACTGCTCATTGAAAGCAAGTACGTATTGATTGATTGAATGAATTACCAGATCCATTCCTGGAGAAGACTGCCAGAAGGTTAGAAATTGTGTCACTTCAGGGCTGCTCTGTGACAAATTTAAATGCCAATGTCAATTCCTACACTCATTCCATGACCTGATATCTTTCTAAGTCAAGAGACCAAGTCAGATGTTACACATCAAGACATAAAGCATGCATTTTCAACTGAGGAGATGTCATCCAAACCGAGAAAAAAATCTAGTCCTGGTGCTGAGGGGGCATCAGAAAAATAGCTGCGTTTTATAGCAGTTTGCAGTCTTCCGAAGCTTAATCCTATTTGACAAAATCCTTACTCTTTAGTAATTCTTCTCCTTAGGGAGAAATTAAAATAATATGTTTAAATCAAGATAATTTAATTTAATCAACTAATATATATTAAATTCTAATTAATTAAGAATTACTGATCTAAAATCAGTTGTACTCTGCTTGGAATAGGACCAAAATTTACCTCCACTGCAAGGGATAAAAAATAAATTGCCTAATTAATGAATTCCCATGTATCTTAATGTAATTTGAGGAAACTCAAAGTGCAGATTTGGATCCACAAAATACTTTTGCATTTCTTGCTTATCTCACACCTGCCATGATGCATCAGCAGGATAAAGACACTGACATGGAAGGGGCAGAAAATAGGACCCTGCAGAAGCAGGGACGGAACACCAGGATCAGTCTATGAGACAAGAAACAGAGCGTGAAAAGGAGGTACGTAGAGCTGTGTTTTCCCAATAAAAGACACATCAGCTAGTGCAGTAACAGGAGCCAGGGAGGTCCTGAGACCAGCTTTAGGCATGTCCTAGATCAAGCTTCAAGATACAGCATTAGGAACCATATTGCTGCCACTCTCTTGACTTCAAATGTCAACTCTGACAGAAAGTTGTGTTCCTATACCTTTTCCTTCAGACCAGGCCAAATGAACACACATGCTCTTTTGGGCCAAGACTCCTTTGGTGTCTGAGACACATTCCTAAAGGACTAAGCCAGTTATCTAGCCTGACCACTTCCCTTGGCACTAACTTCATCCTAGCTCTGGCTTCTTCTCTTCATGTGCCTGGCACTGAGGTCCCAGTAGTCCGTGTCTTCGCACCCAGAGCCCTTCCAATTATGACATGCTTATTATGTGATACATTCCTTGATAATGCCACTAACAGATTCTGCCCTCTTATAAATTATCATGTGTTACCTGTTCCCCACATTTTTGGATTTTAAACAAATGAGGGCTGACATTAGGCTCTAATTCATGATCTTCCAAACTGTGTTCTACAGAGCACTGGTGTATGAAGAGATGTGAAAAATGTTTCTGTGGGACAAATGTTGAACATGTCTGCTATTTACAGAACTCATAGTTGATGTTTCTCATATATCAGGACTAAAGAAAAGAAAGCTGCTCTGGGACCCAATTCTAGCTTTATTATAACTTCCCAGATGGTCATAGGTCAAGCTCCCTCCCTTGGGTTCAGCTTGTCCATTAGAAAATAACAACTTGAACCAGAGCCTCTCTGAGGTCATCTCCAGTGAAGAGTCAACAGGTATTCATGTAGCATTCAGAATAACAGTCTTCAAGTTATCATTCAGATAAAGAAAGTTTTCAAATGACTCACTCTCACTAAGGTGCCATAGAGGCCACTAAATGTCAAGTCAGAGCACCTGATGTTTAGAATAAGGTCTGGAACTTAAGTAACAAAAATAAATCTGAAAAAGGAGTAATCAATGAGAAAATGTGTTTTCTAGGAGCACCCAAATTCACAAAGTAAGTTCTTAGAGACCTTAAAAAAACCTTACACTCCCACACAATAATAGTGAGAGACTTCAACACCTCACTGACAGTATTAGACAGATTAGGCAGAAAATAAAGATATTCAGCACCAGAACTCAGCACTAGATCAAACAGACCTGATAGACACCTACAGAACTCTCCACCCCAAAACAACAGGAGATAATTCTCTTCATTGCCACCTGGCACATACTCTAAAATCAGCTACATAATGAGACACAAAATACTCCTCAGCGAATTCAAAAGAATTGAAATTATAACAACCACTCTCTCAGATCACAGTGTAATCAAATTGGAAATCGAGACTAAGAAATTCATCCAAAACCATATGATTGCATGGAAATTGAATAACCTGCTCCTGAACGACTTTTGGGTAAATAATGAAATTAAGGCAGAAATCAAGAAGTTGTTTGAAACTAACGAGAACAAAGATACAACATACCAGAATCTCTGGGACACAGCAAAGGCAGTATTTGGAGGGAATTTATAAGACTAAGCGCCCACATCAAAAAGTTAGAAAGATCTCAAATGAACAACTAATACCACAACTAAGAAAACTAGAGAACCAAGAGCACACAACCCCTAAAGCTGGCAGGAGACAAAAAATAACCAAATCGAACTGAACTGAAGGAGATTAAAATGCAAAAAAACAAAAACAAAAACAAACAAACAAAAAATCATTCAAAAGATCAACAAATCCAGAAGTTGTTTTCTTGAAAAATGTAATAAAATAGATGGGCTGCTAGCCAGACTAATAAGGAAGAAAAGAGAGAAGATCCAAATAAACACAATTAGAAATAACAATGGGGTAATTACCGCCGACACTACAGAAATACAAACAACCATCAGAAAATATTATGAACACCTTGATACATATAAGATAGAAAAATCTAGAAAAAAATGAATAAATTTTTAGACACATACATCCTCCCAAGACTGAGCCCAGAAGAAACTGAACAGACTAATAACATGTTCTGAAATTTAGACAGTAGTAAATAGCCTACCAACCAAAAAAAAAAAAAAAGCCCAGGACCAGATGGATTCACAGCCAAACTCTACCTACAAAGAAGAGCTGCTACCATTCTTATTGAAAGTATTCCAAAAAACTGGAGAGGAGGGACTTCTCCCTCATTAATTTTGTAAGGCCAACATCATCCTGATAGCAAAACCTGGCAGAGACATACAAAAAAAAAGAAAACTTCAGGCCAGTACCCTTGATGGACATTTATGCAAAAATCCTCAACAAATAACTGGCAAACCAAATTTGGCAGCACATAAAAAAGCTAATCTACCAAGATTAAGTAGGCTTTATCCCTGGATTGCAAGGTTGGTTCAACATATGCAAGTCAATAAATGTGATTCATCACATAAACAGAACTATGGACAAAAACCACATGATTATCTCAATAGATGCAGAAAAGGTTTTTGATAAAATTCAACACCCTGTCATGTTAAAAACTCAATAAACTTGATATTGAAGGAACATACCTTAAAATAATAAGAGCCATCAGCAAATATTGTACTGAATGGGAAAAGGATGAAAGCATTTCCTTTGAAAACTGGCACAAGACAAGAATACCCACTCTTACCACTCCTATTCAACAGAGTATTGGAAGTCCTGGCCAGAGCAATCAGGCAAGAGAAGGAAATAAAGGGCATCCAAGTAGGAAGGTATTTGCAGATGATATGATCCTATAGTTAGAAAACCTCATAGTCTCAGCCCAAAACTCCTTAAGCTGATAAACACCTTCACCAAAGTCTCAAGACACAAAATCAACATACAAAATCACCAGCGTTCCTATACACTTACAACAGTTAAGCCAAGAGCCAAATCAGGACTGACATCCCATTCACACAATTGCCACAAAAAGAATGAAATACTTAGAAATACAGCCAACTAGGGAGGTGAAAGATCTCTATGAGGAGGACTATAAAACATTGCTCAAAGAAATCAGAGATGGCACAAACAAATCGAAAACATTCCATGCTGATGGATAAGAATAATCAATATCATTAAAATGGCCAAACTATCCAAAACAATTTATCAGTTCAATGTTATTCCTATTAAACCACCATTGACATTCTTCACAAAATTAGAAAAAACTATTTTAAAATTCATAGGGAATCAAAAAAGAACCCAAAATTGCCAAAGCAATTCTAAATAAAAAGAACAAAACTGAAGGCATCATGTTATCTGTCTTCAAACTACACTATAGGGCTGTAGTAACCAAAACATCATGGCACTGGTACAAAAACAAACACACGGACCAATGGAACAGAATAGAGAGCCCAGAAATAAGACAGCACACCTACAACTGTCTCATCTTTGAGAAAGCTGACAAAAACAAGCAATAGGGAAAAGACTCCTTATTCAATAAATGATGCTGGGATAACTTGCTAGTCACAGGCAAAAGATTGAAACTGGATTCCTTCCTTACACTATATACAAAAATTAAGTCAAGATGAATTAAAGACTTAAATGTAAAATACAAAACTATAAAAAGCCTAGAAGATAACCTAGGCAATACTATTCTCAACATAGGAACAAGCAAAGATTTCATTATGAAGATGCTAAAAACAATTGCAACAAAAGCAAAAATTGACAAATGAGATCTAATTAAACTAAAGAGCTTCTGCACAGCAAAAGAAACAGAGTAAACAGATAACCTGCAGAGTGGGAGAAAATGTTTGTAAACTGACAAAGGTCTAATATGCAGCATCTATAAAGAACTTAAACATATTTACAAGTAAAGGCAACCCCATTAAAAAGTGGAAGAAGGACATGAACACTTTTCAAAAGAAGACATACATGCGGCCAACAAACATATGAAAAAAACAGCTCAACATTACTGATCATTAGAGAAATGCAAATCAAAACCACAATGTGACACTATTTCACACCAGCCAGAATGGCTATTACTAAAAAGTAAAAAAATAACAGATGCTGGTAAGGTTGTGGAGAAAAAGGAATGCTTATACACTGTTGGTGGGAGTATAAATTAGTTCAACCATTAGACAGTGTGGTGATTCCTCAAAGATCTAAAGACAGAAATACCATTCAACCCTACAATCCCATTACTGGGTATATAGCTAAAAGAATATACATCATTCTCTCATAAAGATACATACACATGTATGTTCACTGCAGCACTATTCACAATAACAAAGATATGGAATAAATCTAAATGCCCATCAATGGTAGACTAGATAAAGAAATTGTGGTACATATACACCATGGAATACTACGCAACCATAAAAAAGAATGAGATAATGTCCTTTTCAGGAACATGGATGGAACTGAAGGCCATTATCATTAGCAAACTAATGCAGGAACAGAAAACCAAATACCGCATGTTCTTACTTATAAATGGGAGCTAAATGATAAGAACACATGGACACAGAAGGAAATAGCCAACACTGGGGCCTATTAGACGGTGGAGGGTGAGAGGAGAGAGAGAATGAGAAAAAAGAACTAATGGTCATTAGGCTTAATAACTGGGTGAGAAAATAATCTGTAAAACAAACCCTCATAATACAATTGTGCCTAGATAACAGACCTGCACATGTACTACTGAACTTGAAAGTTTTCTAAAAAATGTGTTTTCCCTGAGATTCTTAAATTATTCTATGAATCAGACATGATAAACACTAACTACTTGGTCAACCTTTTGAATTTTCTAAGAACCATGATGTTTTAAAACGACATTTCTTTCCTGAGCTCATATATTAACGCTATATGCAAATCTATATTCAAAAATAAAAATGGAAAGATCTACCTATATTTATTCAGTCATTAATTTATTTGCAGCCACGAATGTGATGGCATCAGAACTGGGTTTGATTCACAAACCTTATACTTGGGAAAATCCGTTAAATTCTCTCTACCTGAATTTCATCACTGGAGGAGCAACAGTGTAAATACCCTGGTGCAAAGTAACTGAGCAATACATACTGCTTGCCTTTTTAAAAAAGATATTTCATTAATTTAAAAGATGCTTCTTTTAGAAATATGAGTTTTTAAATTAAAATTCAATATATAATCCCACCTGAAGAGATTCATAACATACATGATGATATAAAAGTCCTCATGAAGTAATGTAATGAAGAACTGTTAACCCGATGATTCTCAAACTTACTCATGAGTAAGAACTTTTCTTTAGTGTATCACCTATTCGCACTTATGAGTCACAAATATTCCTTGAAACATTACTTGAAAAGCACAGTTCTAATTTGATCACATAGCCATAATTTAACCTTTTGATGAGATATTAATCTCTTATATTTATTATAGCCACATAGTGTTGTTAACATAATAAGTATTCAACAAATACTTGTTAAATGAACCTTAGAAGATAATCCATGAGGAGTGTGGACAGGCTGAGGCTTCAGCAGACATGGTTTCTAACATAGCAGTGGCCAAACTGGCCTAAGAGTATCCCCAAGAAAAACCAAGACATGCTTCTGGGGCTACCTGAGCTGCCACAGGAGCCACAACTGGTTGAAATATTCTGTGTCTGCCATTTGGTCACTAGAGGCATGCTGCAGGCCATAGTGACTATTTGTTAGCAGGACCAACGTCATAACTTGCAGGGTCCACTGCAAAATAAAAATGTAGGTTCCTTGTTAATAAATTATTAAGATTTTTTACAAATCACAGCAGAGCACTAAACCAACAGTAGGGCCCTGCTTGGCATGAGGCATAGTGTGACAGTATACATTGTCTGCCATGAAGCCCATCCTGTTGCACCCGACTGGGAGGAAAGCTAAAGGCAACAAGAGCAGCTGGGAAATTGACAAGCGAGAAAATGATAGTGGACTCATGAAAAAAAACTTGGAAAGCCCTTTATGCAAGAATGAATTCCTCTTGAATGCTTCCCTTGGACTGTGAGGCAGGCAAAAAAATCTGATGACCTCATGCAGAAAAGGAAAGAGAAGCTTGGTTATGCAACTGAATTTAGCATTCCAGACTCTTTGCTTATCCAACGTACCCCAAGAAGGGTGACTGATCCCCATGGGTGACCATTCCTATCATGAGGACTACTGACTGAGGTGAAGATGGAAAGGGGTGATTTGGAGTTCAAAGGGAATATTCGGAGGAGCAACTGTGTTACTGCAGTGAGGCAGTTTCTTTTTATATAGGTAGGAGCTTGTAAAAGTATAAATGAAAGATGTTATTTTTTAACAAACACTATGAAGAGTATAGGTTAAAACATGGGGATACTGTATTATTTCTAAATAACCCAAAGCAATTGTATTTGCATCCGTCCTAGAATGATGATAGTATTTAAGAAACAATAATCTAGAAGGGAGTTCCACTTCCAATGTGACTATGTGAGGACCTCCACACACCCACTACATGAAACTTGTGACAAATTTTTTTTTCATTAAAGTCTCTGGAAACAGTCCTAAGGGCATTGATGAATGAAGAAACACTTATTCTAGAAAATCTATAAGAACTCATAAAGAAAAGTGAAAATTGGCGGTTTTTGAACCAAGAGCTCCTCTTCCCTCCCCACTCTTAGCTCAGTGACACAAAACCTTACCTCAGACTGGTAATACTAAGAACACAGAGCTTTTTGTCCCTCCAGTTCCTAGTCAAAGGGATATCTTGCAGGGGGTGTCAGAGAAGGTAGGCATTTCTCATTCTGTCCCCACCTAACAGTTGTTGAGTCTAAGTTCCAGGCAAGTGCACCTGGAACTGAGGAAAAAGGTGGGGGCTTCCTTATTCCAGTCCCCATTTGTGAGATGCAGTGCTCTATCTTGGGTATAGCATCAGTAATAATTATGTGACACCAACTGCTCTTGCCTGGCTCCTAAGGTGGAGATTCAGTGCTGGGAAAGGCCAGCAAGAAGATCTGAAGCTGCTGCTCTCCCCTTTGTCAAGCACTCAGCTCCTAAAGTGGAGATGTAATTAAGAGAGAAGCACACCAGCTGGGTATGGTCAGAGGCCAGCCAAAACCACTATCATTTCAAGGTGCCTGTGGCCATACCCAAGGCTGCACCCAAATAAATAAATAATAGTAACAAGCCCCTAGGTGTGAGTCAGGGAAACCAGTACCCAGAGTTGCTATATTACCTAAAATGTCCAGTTTCCAACAAAAAATTATGAGACATTCTAAGAAACAATGAAGTATGGCAATATATTGAGGGGAAAAAACAGACAACAAAAACTGCCTCTTAGAGTAACCAGATGTTGGATTTAACAGATCAAGACTTCAAAGTAGCCACTATAAATATGTCCAAAGAGATAAAAAAAACCATGATTAAAGAATTAAAGAAAATATGATGACAATGTTGCATCAAATAGATAATATACATAAAGAGACAGATACTAAAGTTGTGCCTATGGTCAACTGATCCAAATGTGCTAAAATTATTTAATGGAGGAAAATAGTTTTTTTTTCAAAAAGTGGTGCTGGGACAACTGGATAGTGGCATGCAAAAGAATGTGTATGACCATATACAAAAATTAACTCAAAATGGATCAAATACCTATATGTAAGACCCAACACTATAAAACTTTTAGCATGCATAAGAGTAAATCTTCAAGACCTTGGGTTTGGCAATTGATTCATAGATAGGACACCAAACACATGATCAACAAAAAATATATACGTATTACTTGGAATTCATCAAAATTAAAAAATACTGTGCTTCAAATGACATTATCAAGGAAGTGAAAAGACAATCCACAGAATGGAAGAAAATATTTGCCAATCACATATCTAATAAGGGACTTGTATCTAAAATGCATAAAGAATCTTCATAACTCAAGAATAAAAAGACAAATGACCCAAATTAAAAATGGGTAAAGCTATGTTTCCAAAGATCCACAAATAATAAGCACATGAAATGATGCTTGTTATCATTAGTAATTAGGAAAATACAAATCAAAACCTCAATAAGGTAACCCCTTCATACCAACTAGAATGGCTATAATCAAAAAGTCAGATTATAGCAAGTGCTGGAGAGAATGTGGAGAAATTGGAATGCTTACAAACTGTTAGTGGAAATGTAAAATATTGTAGCTGCTTTGGAAGATTTTGGCACTTTCTCAAATAGTTAAAGAAAGGTATGATCCAGCAATTCCACTCTTTAGATATACACCCTAGAGAAATGAAAGAAAATGTCCACACAGAAACTTGTTCGTAAGTGTTGTAGTAGTATTATTTGTATTAGGCAAAAAGTGGAAACAATCCAATTGTCTGTTAGCTGGTGAATGGTTAAACAAAGTGTGGTATAACCATACAATGTAATAATAATCAGCTATAAAAAGGAATTAAATACTGATACATGCTACAACACAGATAAACCTTGAAAACATATTAAGTGAAATAAGCCAGTCACAAAAGACCACATACTATATGATCCCATTTATATGAAGTGTCCAGAATAGACACATTTATAGAGTCAGAAAGTAGAATAGTGGTTGCTTAGGGACTGGAAATGGGAGGAGAGAGAGAATGGTGCTGGTAGCTAATGGATACATATTGTATTTTGATGTGGTCAAAGTGTTCTAAAATTGAAGGTGGTAATGGTTGTACATACTTGTAAATATACTACAAGCCATTAAAATGCATACTTTAAGTGAGTGAACTATATGATATATTAACTATATCTCAATAAAACTTTTCAAAAATGGTCTAAGACCTTAGTTTTTTCTCAGAACCTCATGGATTGTCAGTCCAAGAATGCAATAAATATCACTGTTGTTCTGTTTATCATATAGGTCAGAAAAGGAAGTTTGAATAGTGACCCTTAACACACACACACACACACACACACACACAGACATCACTGTGTGTGTGTGTGTGTGTGTTAAAGTACCCCCGTGTTTGGAAGAGACATAGACTATGGTCATAGAGGTCATCAAAGCAAAATTTTTCAAATACCCGGGGAGGGGAGGGCACACTGGCTTGCCACTGCCTCCCCTGGTCTGCCTCTGACCCTCCCAGTCCACCTGCTCTGAAGGTGTATGTCAGGGGCCACTCAGCACAAACAAGAAGCCTGTGCTCTAGCTTTCTTCCAACCACGGAATATGAAAAGACTCTTTTGAATAAATCAGCAGTGATCCTAAATTGAGGCATGCAAACACAGTCTTTTCCATCCTCAAATCCTGTGCCTGGGCTCACTTGACAGAACTGTGGTATCTTGTTAACACGGTATCTTATTCACCAAACGCTGCTTTGTTTGGCTCCTGAATCAATACAGTCTGTTACAAGTTTGCAATAAATGTTTCCTCTATCAGTGTATCCATAAATGGTTCAAAAATCAGAAAATGGAGGATTAAGGAAGTGCCTTTTGCTCAATTGTCAGAATTTTCCCTCTAGTCTCTAAAATCCAGTTTTTGTCATATCGATCCTAGTTTACAAAACCAGGATTAGTCCAATAATTATGGAAAAAATTAATTACTGGAGGTAAATTCTTAGGTAAGTTTGAAAAGAAAACCCTCTGAATAGTCTAAAGAAGAATTCATTAGTCTTCTTCAAGTAGTTGACATTATGATAAATACCAATTGTGCAGTCCAAAAAACATAAGAGGGACTTTGTACTTAGTGAGTAGACATTGAGTATGTATTGTAATATTCCTTTAAAATCACACGCTGGCCAGAGAACAACTAAGGATTCTCAACTATGACAACTGTCTTTGTTTCTTCTAAAGATTGAATAGCTGTTGCAATCAAATACATGGTTGATGCTCAATAAAATCTGATCAATTGAATTATCAGTATTTTGATTTAAAAAATGTTATATTGGGGAAAATGTTAGACCCTACAAATTAAAACTTACATTAACAACTTAGAAATTTTTAAGAGATATTTGAAAATAACATGTCAAAAAACAAACAACAGTAACTAGACGCCATTACTTAAATGCTCCTCATCTTAAATTGCCAATATTGGTTAAGAAAATCAACGTTCATTCTATTGCCCAAGTTGGAAATCACAGTCGTCCTTGGCTCCCTGGCTCCATCTAATTAGCCATGATTTCCTTTAGATTCTACTTAGCAATATTCGTATCCATTGTTCCTTTCTAGACTAGACCCTCATCCTTTATTCTTGCCTTTGCTGTTATAAAACTGCTCTTTTAAATCACAGTCTTTGCTTCACTTCGACTCCCATTCTCCACACACATCTGAGCTAATTGTGGTACCACGGGTGCCCAAAAATCTCCGTGGATCTCCACTGCCTGCAACATTCAAACTCCGTGCACAAAAGGCTCTTCAAAATCTGGTCCCAGTCTGACCGTCTGGCCTTATTTTCCACCTTCTGGCTTGCTCCAGCAACATCCCTCAATTCCTTCTGTAACAAGCCCCGTGTTTTCTCGCCTCCAGGCCTCTTGCTTCTGCGTAAGATATTTCTCTTTCCCATCCCCTTTCCTGTACCTGGGCCCTACTTCCACTTTGGGACTCCCCTTACTCATCACTTCTCATTTCCTCTGTGTAGTGCCTTCTTGTTCCCATCGTTTGGGCAGAATGAATTTCCTCCTCATCTGTATTCTCCTGGCACCATGTAGCTCATCGCTTATCACTTTGTGTTATGGTTATGTCACTTACATGTCTACAACATTATTAAAGAAAGGACTTATTTATTATTGTATCATGGCACCGAGTCTGGCTTGAAGTACATATTGATTTCATTAAATGAACCTTCTATGTAAACACAATTCAGGCAATACGATCTTTGGACCTTCAGATCTAAAGTTTCTGTTAACTGAAGAGGCAGTATAGTACACTAGGTAAAAGCTCAAACCTAGGCAGACAGCATAAGTTTGAGTCACGGCTTGCGTCACTGCGAGAAGTTATTTAACTTCTCTGTGACTCAATCTTCTCAACTGTATGTTGTTAATAATAGTACTATCAACTTCAAACAATTGACCCTGGTGGTTCATGAAAATATGCATGTCAAGCATATTCAGTAATATCTGTTACATATTAAATGATAAATAAATGTTATATAGAACTTCTGTCGCATTGATACAAAAACTCTGCATTACATGGTTTTTATTCCAAAATATAGATTTTCTATTATAATCAGGATATATGGGAAACGTAGAGGTCTCTGAAAACTTAGACGTTATCCCCTGAAGGTAAAAGCAGGAAGGGTCAACATTAGAAGGGACACGCTTTGAGTCAGGCAAAACTGGTCTTAAATCCTAACTTGGGGCCAGGAATGGTAGCTCATGCCTGTAATCCAAGCACTTTGGGAGGCTGAAGCAGGCAGATCGCTTGAGTCGAGGAGTTAGAGACCAGCCTGGTCAACATGGAGAAACCCCATCTCTACAAAAAATACAAAAATTAGCTCGGCATGTTGGCGCATACCTGTGGTCCCAGCTACTTGGGAGGCTGGGGTGGGAGGATCTCTTGAGCACAGAAGGCAGAGGTTGCGGTGAGCTGAGATGGCTCCAGTGCATTCCAGCCTGGGTGACAGAGAAAGACCTTGTTTCAAAAGAGATCAATCAATCAGTCAATCCATCCATCCATCCCAACTCGGCCCCTTTCAAGCTGTGTAACAAAAAGAAGTCCTTTAACTCTGAGTCTCAATGTTCTTACTTCAAAAGTAGATATTATAATATACAGAATTGGAAAAGTGACAGAGATAAGATAAGCCTGGTGGTATATTGTAGGCTCAAAAAATGGCAGTTATTATTATTATTATTTAGAGATAGAGTCTTGCTCTGTTGCCCAGGCTGGAGTGCAGTGGAGTGATCATAGCTCACTGTAGCTTCAACCTCCTGACCTCAAGAGATCCTCCTCCCACTTCAGCCTCCTGAGTAGCTAGGACTACAGGTGCATGCCACCATGCCCTGCTAATTTATTTATTTTTTGGTAGAGCTGAGGTCTCACTATGTTGCCCAGGCTGATCTCAAACTTCTAGCCCCAAGCAATCCTTCAGCTTCAGCCTCCCAAAGTGCTGGGATTAGAGATATGAAGCGGCATGCCTGGCCAACAATAATTATCATGAGATTGGCCATCTGTGGAAGAAGCCCACAGATGGCCAATCTCATGGCTTAAAAGTATGTGGCTGAGAGATATTTAGAACCCCGAAGCCCAATCAACATTACTGAGTACTTAGCTACAGGAAAATATGATTGACTGTTAAAGGCAGCTGTAGCCTAATAAGAGAATGTGTTAGCAGAACGGCTACAATCTGCATGGGATGTAGAATTCATGGAAACACCAAAGTCCAAGATTTTGACAGTGTTTATCTGGCTCCAAATCAGAAAAAAAAGATGCTGAATCTGGAGGATGAGTCACAGAAAAACTATACCCTATTGAGAAGCAGGGGGAAATTCAGCAGGATTTACCACGGCATCACTTAAATATCATTTAAACTAATCCAGTTATCTTTGCCCCAATTCCACAATCTCCAAGCAGTATTCTATTTATACCTATGTTCTTGCTGGTAACTTAATTCTAGAAACTGGGATCCCTGAATGGCAGAAACAAATACCTGAATGTTGAAAGGGTATATTCTCTGGAAGTTAATAACCGGTTTCTTTTAATAAAATCATGTGTTTGCTGCTATTGTTGTTAATTTACTTAACATGAGGCAGACCTGAAGAGGCTGATAAAGTCTAGAAGACATGGCAAAAGAAATCAAGGTGCTTTGCCTTCAAACCATAGGCCCACGTCCCAGGGTATAGAAACTCTATCAAACTACTGCTTCACTGTGAAAATCTGTCTAGCTGGTCAGCCTACCTGTGTCCTTGACATCTCCTACTGTGACAATATGATTTTAACACCAACCATTAGAGTGTGTTGTGAAGGACTCGGTTTGCAGATGTCCATCCCTGAAAAGATCAACCATTAGGTACTCTCTGTCTCATCAGCTAGAACGAGAAGAACCTTGGCATATTAGGTATCCTGTTCAAGTCTGTACATCAAAGTGTTAACAGAGCACAAATGAAGATCCTCAGGACACAGGAGACTCTGTATCATCTCAAATCCATTTTCATATTTATAGTCATTTATCTTTATATTACCCATGATTGCTAATGGGCCAATAGTAAGAAGGATTATATTAATAATGCCGATATAGGTATGTTAATCTTGGTTAATGTTTCATCACACTTGGTTAATGAAAAGAAGAAAGAGCTACGTGCCATCTTTCCTCTCTGGTTTTCAGTGAGATGCTCCTGACAACTCACCCACAAAAAAAAATTGAAGTTATTTAGGCCAGGTGCAGTGACTCACGCCTGTAACCCCAGCACTTTGGGAAGCTGAGGCAAGCGGATAACTTGAGGTCAGGAGCTTGAGACTAGCCTGGTTAACATGGTGAAACCCCGTCTCTACTAAAAATACAAAAATTAGCCTGGCGTGGTGGCACACCCCTGTAATCCCAGCTACTAGGGAGGCTGAAGCAGGAGAATCGCTTGAACCAGGGAGGTGGAAGTTGCAGTGAGCCAAGATTATGCCACTGCACTCCAGCCTGGGTGATAGAGAGAGAGAGAGATTCAGTCTCAAAAAAAAAAAAAAAAAAGTTATTTAAATGAAAATGGAGCCTAGCATTTTATGTTTAAAATATAGGCATATCAACACAAGCAAACACAAATGGAATGCCTTCCAAGTGTTTTAAATCAAAGAACTGCAGAGAATTTCACAGTTTACTTCTTAGTTGAGGGTGGTATCTCAAAATATGGACTGTTTCATTTTGAAAAGCTTCCTGGCAAGATAAATATGTGAGCCAAAAGGCATGCAAAACTTGGAGAAGAAAAACAAGACCTAAATTTTATCTCCAAAATCTATTAAATGAAAACATATATTCTACTAAGAAAAGAGAGAGACGCTCCCCTCCCCTTTTTACCCTCAAAAAGGAGGAGGTGTGAAATGGTGCAGCCCCAGAGAGCAATATTTGACTCACAGCCGAAAACATGGTTTCACACATTTGTTACTATACTAATCCAAATAGATGCAGAAATACACAGCCACTCGTTCACAAAAGAGTTTCTAGGTTACTTATGAAATTCAGAAATCTTTCCCCAAAATGTATATTTTCTTTTAGTTTATCACACTTCTAGCATAGAAATATGCTGCTGAATGGGCCTGTGGTCAAATTTATTGAAAATCTTTGTGCTGCAATGTTCCCAGATATTTTTAAAATGTAATAAAATTGATATATTTAAATATACATTTAGTAAATTAGTTTTAATAAGTTCAAAGATAAAAGAAAAATACACTCCACTTAATAATTTTAATTCATTGTACTAAATAAAAAGAGGGATGATGAAGGCAAGCAGACCCCCACTTACTAGCAGTGAGCGCTGTGAATTCACACCAGTCACCCAAAGGCTTTTGAGTATGACAGAATAGTGATGCACTGGCAAGAGCCAGCCTGAACTAGCAATTAACTGTGATATATGCTATTCCCCAGATCCTCTCAGGTCTCAGGAGAGAGATTGCTCAACATGTCAAAAAGAACACAGTTGTGCAAAAACTGGACAATGCAAACTATACATCTGCCAAAGTCCTCATTTAAGTCAACCTAGTAACAGAAAGTCACCACATCTGGGGTGTCATCCCATGCCACAGTCTTCTCATAAGAGTCCCTTTGTCCACCCCCACCTACAGGGAGAAATCTGGCCTTCTGGTTCGTACCAGATGACACCGCCTCATCTTGTCACTGCAATGTGGGCGATCAGAATTTCTCCTTCAGTGGTTTGTTATTGTGAGGGAAGCAAGTCAGTTAACCACCCTACTCCCTCATCTCAGCACATGTCCACTCAGGGGCAGTGGGGCAACCATGTAGAACACATGCTGAGTAGCAAACACCCAACTACAGGAAAGTGAGGTCAGTGGGAGAAAGTAAGTGGAGAAGCCGAGGCAAAGATGTGTGGGGCTGGAGAGCAGAGGGGTGGAAAAGGGAGCCACTCTCTAGTCCCAATGTCATTCCAGTCTCTATTTCTAGTCCTTCAGATTCAAATGCAATTATCTCTTCTTTTTTTCCCCACTTTTTAACATTGACAAATCCATTTTAATGCATGCATTAAATGGTTGTATGTGTTTATGGGATACAATGTGATCTTTCGAGTATGTATACAATGTGGTATGTTTAAAGCAAGCATATGGATCACCTTGCTTTCCTGTCACTTTTTTTTTTTTTTTTTTTTTTGAGAAAGAAGAAAGAAAAAACGGGGAAAGAGAACAGAATTCTTGGAGAGAGATCAAAGATGGCTGACTACTACTAGCAGCTCAGGATTGTAGCTCCCAGAGAAAGCGCACAGAATGAGAGGATCCCACACTTACAGATGAATTTTTGTTGCCTTCGGATGAGGAGATTCCCAGCGGAGGAGCCCCACGGGTCGCCAGCGCGACTCTTGTGGCCGGCGTGGCGGTTTTGCCAGCGCCCTGGCACGGCGGTTCTCGGTGCAGAGTAAACGGGACTGACTCCGCTTTTGGTCGACGTTTGGAGCTTTGGAGCTTCGGGAAGGCAGAGTCGCCTATTTAACTGATTGAAAAAGGGATTCAAGAGGGAAGCCAGACCGGAGATTCCCGGGCAGAAAAGCACCACGAATCTTAATACCGCTGTTTTAGTTGGCACAGTAGGTTGCTCAGATTTCGGCGCTGGGAATCAACAAGTTGGACGTCCACTCAGAGACCTAACTCGAAAGTTGGCAATTACAAACAACAGGTGGATAAACTCACAATGATGGGAAGAAACCAGCGTAAAAAGGCTGAGAATGCTCAAAATCAGAATGCCTCTCCTTCTACAGGGGATCATAGTTCCTCATCAACAAGAGAACAAGGCCTGATGGAGAATGAGTGCGATCCATTAACAGAATTAGGCTTCAGAAGGTGGATAATAAGAAACTTTTCTGAGCTAAAAGAACATGTTCTAGCCCAATGTAAAGAAACTAAGAACGTTGAAAAACGGTTTCACGAAATGCTCACGAGAATAGATAATTTAGAGAGGAATATAAGTAAATTAATGGAACTGAAGAACACAATACGAGAACGTCACAAAGTAGGCACAGGTTTTAACAGTCGAATTGATCAAGCAGAAGGAAGGATATTAGAACTCAAAGACCAACTTAATGAAATGAAAGGAGAAGAGAAGATTCAAGAAGAAAGAGTAAAAAGGAATGAGCAAAGTCTCCAAGAAATATGGGACTATGTGAAAAGACGTAATATTTGTGAGTTCGGTATTGTGATTTAATGCTAGCTGGCTATTTTGCCCATTAGTTGATGTAGATTCTTCATTATGGAGATACTCTTTTCATTTTGGTAAATTTTTGGGATGACTGATACTGGGTGTTCCTTTCTGTTTGCAGTGCTTCTTTCAGAAGCTCTTGTAAAGCAGGCCTGGTGGTGATGAAATCTCCGAGTGCTTGCTTGTTCGCAGAAAATTTTATTTTTCCTTCACTTATGAAGCTTAGTTTAGCAGGATATGAGATTCTGGGTTGAAAATTCTTTTCTTTGAGGATATTAAATACTGACCCCCACTCTCTTCTAGTTTGTAGGGTTTCTGCTGAGAGGTCTGCTG
>CAUYLG010058458.1:0-31707 GCA_963573385.1 Cacajao melanocephalus
AAAAAAAAAAAAAAAAAAAAAAAGGTGTTCCACTATCATGCTTCAATTGACTGAGCTCCCCCATCCCCTCATTAAAAAATCCTGTGGCTGAAATATGCTCTAAGAATGTTGTCTGACTCCTCTTGAGGAAAAACTGAGGTCCAAAGAACGATCTGCCAAAAATCACAGAGTTACTGGCAGAATTAGGACAAGAACCCAAGGTTTCTGATTCCGAATACAATATACCCTGCTTGCTAATTCTAGTCTTAAAGACACAAAATGATTTTTCATATACACATATACGTATTTTTTTTGGAGACAATCTTGCGCTGTCACCCAGGCTGGAGTGTAGTGGTGCAATCTCGGCTCACTGCAACCTTCACCTCCCTGGCCTTCTGTCTCAGACTCCTGAGTAGCTGGGATTACAGGTGCCCACCACCACGCCCAGCTAATTTTTGAAGAAAAAAAAAAATTTTTTTTAGTGGAGGTGAGGTTGTGCCATGTTAGCCAGGTTAGTCTCGAACTCCTGACCTCAAGTGATCTGCCCACCTTGGCCTCCCAAAGTGCTGGGATTACAGGCGTGAACCACCATGCCCGGCTGATTTTTTATGTATTTTAATGTCTGAGAAGGTTTCATAAGTTTTTTTCCCATTTTAAGTCTTCATTTGTATTCACTGTACAGACTCCTAAGCAGACAGCATACTTTTTCTTTGATGTCATCCATTGTCTTCTAAGATTATGAAAAGGAAATATATAACAAGTAGCCCAAAAACAAAGCAACAATGCTTTAAAAACAAACAGTACAGTCCCCAATACCCCAATGCCACAAAGCAAGTAGTCTCTAGATTTTGAATCCTAAGAAACTACCTTTTAACTAATTAACATTTTCCTCTGGTAAAGAAACACCGTATTTCCTACAATTCTACTTCACAACTCATGCTCACTAAGACAGACGAGCTTCTCCAGGGCAAGTTTTCCTGCATTCCTGAATGCCATTATTGCAGTTTCCCTCATACTTTTATTTTCTGCTTGAAAGCCATCATTTTCTTACTTTCTTGGAGCCCTTCATTTGGTGGTTTTCTTTTAGAAGCCATTATCTCTCTCTCTCTCTCTCTCTCTCCATCTTAGACACAAACTCATAATTTTCATCATGGTAAGCCTGCTACCTTCAAACTCTACAGCAGAGCCCCCTGAACTAGAATGCAAATGCTGGGTGGCTGTATAATCCCTAACGAGCGTACTAGTTACAAGTGGTACACAACTGTCTCACAGTGTGCCCATTTAAAATTCCTGTATTGGCAAAATTACAAATTACTACAGACAGGGACCCTCAAAAGAGCCGACAATTAGGCCAGGCACAGCGGCTCACAAGTGTAATCCCAGCACCTTGAGAAGGGAAAGTGGGAAGATCACTAGAGCCCAGGAATTTAGGACCAGCCTGAGCAACACAGGGAGACCCTGTCTTTACCAAAGTAAAACAAAATAATTTAAAAAATAGCTAGGAGTGGTGGTATATGCCTGTAGTCCCAGCTACTGCAGAGGCTGAGGCAGAAGGACCACAGCCCAGGAGTTCAAGGCTGCAGCGAGCTATGATGGCACCACTGCACTCCAGCCTGAGTGACAGAATAAGACCCTGTCTCAAAAATAAATAAATAGGCCAGGCGTGGTGGCTAATGCCTATAATCTCAGCACTTTGGGAGGCTGAGGCGGGCGGATCATAAGGTCAGGAGATCAAGACCATTGTGGCCAACATGGTGAAACCCTATCTCTACTAAAAATACAAAAATTAGCTGGGCATGGTGGCACGTGCCTGTAATCCCAGCTACTTGGGAGGCTAGGGCAGGAGAATCGCTTGAACCTGGGAGTCAGAGGTTGCAGTGAGCCAAGATTGTGCCACTGCACTCCAGCCTGTGCAACAAGAGCAAAACTTTGTCTCAAAAAAAAATTAAATAAAATAAATAAAAATCAAAAGGCTCACACCTGTAATCCCAACACTTTGAGAGGCCGAGGTGGGAGAACTGCTTGAGCCCAGGAGTTAAAGACCAGCCTGGCCAATACAGCAAAACCCTGTCTCTACTAAAAACACAAAAATCAGTCAGGCATGGTGGCACACGCCTGTGATCCCAGCTACTTGGGAGGCTGAGGCACTAGAATTGCTTGAACCAGGAAATAGAGGTTGCAGTGAGCCAAGATTGTGCCACTGCACTCCAACCTGGGCAACAGGGCGAGACTGTGTCTCAAAAAAAAAAAAAAGAAAGAAAGAAAGAAAAAGAAATGAAATTTGAGCTCTAATTCCTTTTATCCTTGAGAAATTATTAAGAGAGACAGAAGAAATGACTTAACATTCTTGCTTTGGTTTTTTGAGACAGTCTCACTCTGTCACCCAGGTTGGAGTGCAATGGCATGGTCTCGGCTCACTGCAACCTCTGTCCCCAAGTTCAAGCGATTCTCCCGCCTTAGCCTCCCGAGCAGCTGGGACTACAGGCCAGTGTCACAACACCTGGCTAATTTTTGTATTTTTAATAGAGATGGGGTTGCACTATATTGGCCAGGCTGGTCTCAAACTTCTAACCTCATGATCCGCCTGCCTCGGCCTCCCAAAGTGCTTGGATTACAGGCATGAGCCACTGCACCTGGCATCGCTCTTGTTTTTTAAAAAACATTAAGTGATAGCTGGGAATGGTGGTTCACGCCTGCAATCCCACCCAGCACTTTGGGAGGCAAGACAGGCAGATCGCTTGAGCCCAGGAGTTCCAGACCAGCTTGGGCCACAAGGCACAACTTCATCTCTACAAAATACACAAAAATTAGCCAGGTCCTGGTGGCGCCCACTACTGTGCCGGCTACTTGGGGTGGGCTGAGGCAGAAGGATCAGCTGAGCCTTGGAAGATCAAGGCTGTAGTGAGCCATGACCGCACCACTGCATTCCAGCCTGGGCAACAAAGTGAGACCCTGTCTGAAAAAAGAAAAAGAAAAAAATTAAGTAAAATGGGCAGTGCATTATTTTTAAAATGAGACAGTCCTTCAGGTAAACTATTCATTCACCAAATACATCCTTTTAAAATGTTAAGTCTTGTGGGTTGTAGGCACCATAAATAGTCTAATATTCCCCATAAGAACCCCAGAAGGTTCTATCATTCCAATTTCACAGGTGAGGAAACTAAGACTAAGAGAAGTTATATAAGCTGTACAAAGTCACAACTAGAAACACACAGTAGCGTGCATGAATAGTAACACAAGTTGGCTCAAGGACCACTGGTTAACTACTGAATAACTTGTCAACTTCTGGGCCTCGATTTTGTTGTATCTAAAATAATAATGACAATACATACGTCTTAGAATCGTTTTATGAACAAAATGTATATAAAGTACTATAATAGTGCCTGGTTTACAGCATGCACTCAATGTTAGCAGTGATTTTTATTATTACTAGGTATTACTCAGTAACACATTTTGTTAAAATTTTAATGGTTCTATTAAATGCTAAATTTAATGGTTCCTGTAATCCCAGCACTTTGGAAGGCTGAGGTGGGCAGATCACCTGAGGTCAGGAGTTCGAGACCAGCCTGGCCAACATGGTGAAATCCCATCTCTATTAAACATAGAAAAATTAGCTGGGTGTGGTGGCGGGCACAGCAATCCCAGCTATTCAGGAGGCTGAGGCAGGAGAATCACTTGAACCCGGGAGGCAGAAGTTGCAGTGAGCTGAGATCTTGCCATCGTACTTGCCTGGGTGACAAGGGCTAAACTCCAGCTCACAAATAAAATAAAATAAAATAGGCCAGGCACGGTGGCTCACACCTGTAATCCCAGCGCTTTGGGGGGGCCGAGGCAGGAAGATCATCTGAAGTTGGGAATTGGAGACCAGCCACGACCAACATAGAGAAACGCTGTCTCCACCAAAAACACAAAATTAGCTGGGCATGGTGGCACAAGCCTGTAATCCCAGCTACTCTGGAGGCTGAGGCAGGAGAATCACTTGAACCCAGGAGGCAGAGGTTGCAGTGAGCCGCAATCACGCCATTGCACTCCAGCCTGGGCAACAAGAGCAAAAGTCTATCTCAAAGTCAGAATTAAATAAATAAATAAAATAAAAATAAAAAATAAATCTAAGCTGGGTGAGGTGGCTCTTATCTGTAATCTCAGCTACTAGGAAGGCCAAGGCAGGAGAATCACTTGGCCCAGGAGTTCGAGGTTCCAGTGAGCTATGATCATGCCACTGCACTCCAGCCGCGTCAACAGCACAAGATCCTGTCTCTAAAAACAAAATAGACAAATAAATCTATACTGCCTTACATTTTTAGATTTTGTTTTCTATTAACAAGAACATTAGAATTGATTTTTCCAAAGCATTTTCATTTCTTCTACAAACTTTACAGTAGGTTTCAGGTGTCAATACCCAGAAATCAGATGCATATGCTGACAATTCTTTAAATTCTTTTTTTTTTTTTTTTTTTTTTTTGGAGACGGAGTTTCGCTCTTGTTGCCCAGGCTGGAGTGCAATAGTGCAATCTCAGCTCACCACAACCTCCGCCTCCTGGGTTCAAGCGATTCTCCTACCTCAGCCTGCCAAGTAGCAGGGATTACAGGCATGCGCCACCATGCTCAGCTAATTTTTTGTATTTTTAGTAGAGACGGGCTTTCTCCATGTTGGTCTGGTTGGTCTCAAACTCCCAACCTCAGGTGATCCACCCACCTCGCCTCCCAAAGTGCTGGGATTACAGGAGTGAGCCATCATGCCTGGCCTAAATTCTTTAAAAAACGAAATTCTGAAATAATGTTTACAGCACATGCTGCGGCTTAAAAGTACATCTGCTGCAGTAACAAAGCATTCAACCAGGACTTTCCTGACAAGTTTTACCATAACCTATTGGTTTTGTTTTTCAGATGGAGTCTCACTCTGTCATCCAGGCTGATCTCAGCTCTCTGCAACCTCTGCCTCCCTCTCGCCTCAGCCTCCCACAGGCGTGTGTTACCACGCCCAATTTTTTGTAATTTTAGTAGACAGGGTTTCACTATGTTAGCCCGGATGGTCTCAATCTCGTGACCTTTTGATCTCCCCGCCTCAGCCTCCCAAAGTGCTGGGATTACACGTGTGAGCCACCATGGCTGGCCATGTTTAGGCACTTTTATTATTTCCTAGGGGTTGTTACGAACTGCCAATTCTATTTGCACAATTCATTACGCTTTTTTTGTTTTGAGATGGAGTCTCACTCTGTCACCCAGGCTGGAGTGCAATGGTGCAATCTTTGCTCACTGAAACCTTTGCCTTCCAGGTTCAAGTGATTCTCCTGCCTCAGCCTCCTGAGTAGCTGGGATTACAGGCACCTGCCATCACACCCAGCTAATTTTTTTTCTGTATTTTTAGTAGAGACAGGGTTTCACCATGTTGGCCAGGCTGGTCACCAACTGCTGGTCTCAAGTAATCCGCCCACCTCAGCCTCCCAAAGTGCTCAGATTACAGGCAGGAGCCACCATGCCTGGCTAATTTTTGCATGTTTTAGTAGAGACAGGGTTTCACCATGTTGGCCAGTCTGGTCTTGAACTCCTGACCTTGCGATCTGCCTGCCTCAGCCTCCCAAAGTGCTGGCATTACAGGTGTGAGCCACCGCCCCTGGCCTCATTACACTTTTTAAAGTAGTTTCATGTTCACCATTTGATCTGCTCCCTAAAGGTGAGGCACCAAGGAGACTTCTCATTCCTATTTTAAAGTTATGGAAACCCAACTGGAACAAAAACTAGTTACCACAATGCGCCCACAATTCAAGTCTCATGAGCCTGCAATTCATGCTCACCAACTGCCACTTCATCCCCTTAAGCTGTCTTCCCAGAGCAAAGAGAACTCTAACTAAAAGGATGCAATAGTATGACTGCTAAAACGGCAGCAACGACTTCTGTCAAAACATTTACCCCTTGTGGCCCTCAGAAGATAATGTGCTAAATGAACTGTAGAGTCAAGATAGTAAGGTGTGGGGGAATGTTGACATCCATTTGCAGATAGGTCAGAAAATTTCTGTTGTGCAACATTCACTCCAACACACAGTTCAGTCGAGCATTCTCATGATCCAGGTACCTGGCTAGTTTGCGCACCCTGGTTGATGCAAAGGAGAACTCTCACATAGTCCTTTACCTCTGCTCTAAGTAAAATTATACCAAATGTACAACAGTTGATCAACATGGCAGTTGATTCTATTCATGACCCTCAAACAATGCTGGGAAAAGACTGAGATACAGAATGATTTGAAAGATCAAGAAAATTCTTTCCCCTTAAAAAAAAAAACTCTACTTATTAAAAAATAAGTGAAATCTTCCATTTCGTAAATTAGAGGTAAAAAGACTTAACTATGGTTCATCTTTTCCTCTCAAGCTTTTAATATTAAGTTCAGTTTAGCTTCCCTCAACCAGCAATCACTTGTGTCATGCCCAGCAGTTAATACACAACGCCCAGTTTCTTCCATCACCTTAACTGTGACTTCTGGTCCTGAGAAACAGGACTTACCAGTTCAAAGACTAGGATGGCAGTGCAGTGGTTCAACGCCTTTCAGATTATGATATATTGCAATAAATATAGAGCGGTTACTAAATGTCGAACTTCCCTGTCTTATTTTGTAACTTATCTTAATCCTCACAAATCCATCAGGTAGTATTATATCCATTACTTGACAAGAACGGGGGCACAAAGGGTAAGAAAAGTGCCGAAGTTCACATAGCAACAAATGACCAATGAAAGCCTTGAGCCAGGGCCTTAACGTTAACCACTGCATTGCCTAGCCCTGAACTATAATCCCAGCACCATCATTAAACTAATCGCATGACCTTGGGCCAGTCATTTCATACCTCCTAGGCCACCACTGTAAAGAGATGCACTAGAGGAGCTTTGGGGTGCTCTCCTGCTTTTAACGCCCTGTCAATCTCCGACTGCACACTCCCCTCCAGAATAGGTGCTGTAACTGTTAAGACTTAAGTTTCTCAACCACTGCGTGTTCTCCTTCTAGTACATTCCCCTTTCTCTTCAGGCAGCTGGAGACCAGTCTTCGCTTTAGATTTTCAAATATTAAACTGTAACGCTAATCCTAAACATTCTCTCTCGATCTAATATCACCCTTCCCTACTACTAGGAGTACCTAGTAGGCCGGATTCCATTCTACACTTTTACCCGGTTACTCCAGCCCACCTCGCGGTTGCCCAGGCAGCCGGCAAAGAGGCCTAAGAAAGCCCTAGAAGCAAAGCCATAGGTGTAAGTCAGCTTTCACAGCGGTCAAAGAAGGCTGTAAGGCACCTGCCACGCCTCCCGACCCCGGCGGCGCGGCCTGGGCCCGCTCCCCAACCAGAGACCCAGATTCCGGCCTCCCCGCTCACGGCCGGCGCATTGGCCGCGGCCTGGGCCCTCGAGAGCCAGCCCGACCCCTCAGTTCGCGGCCACGCCCGACCCCTCTGCCGCAGCGGCGCTCCCAGCCCCCCCGGGTCCTCACAGGCCTGAGGACGCGCTCAAGTCTCCAGTCTCACCTGCAGCCTCCCGGGGACAGCAGGGGTGCCCGTACCTCGTCCCGCCCGCACACCTGGCCCCGCGTTGCAGTAGACAGAGGCGGAGGCGGCCCAACCGTCACGCGCCGCAAAACCAAGAGGCCTCGGCCGCCGCTGCCGCGAGAGCAAGCCCCAGTGCACGAAGCCCGGCCCTCTGCGTCCGCCCCTAGCGCCTGAGTAGCCACCGGCGGCGCCAAGTCCCACCCTCCTGCGCAAGCCCCGGCATCCGGTTGGCCGGCGTGGGCATCGCTCTACGCACCCTTCCCGTACACCCCCTACGGCTATTCTTCGTGGAGTGTGAGGATTGGCCAGGAGCGAGGCAGGAAGTTGCTGTTGGTTGGGCGGGAGGTGAGGGGCGGGCCACGCTGGACCGAGACTACCGGGCGCGCGCGTCCCGGGGCGGGGCGGGCTCAGCAGGCGTTCCCGCGCCGGGTTGCCTTGGTGCCTTTGGGGGCGTTCCAATCCAACCCCCCGTGACCCCCACCCGTCTGGCTCCTGGGGCCGAGGCCCGGGACCCTTCGCGCGCCCGTCGCAAACGGGGCAAATGCCAGCTGGCAGAAGGGGTAGGAGTCCGACGATCGGCCAACAAGGAGGGCTGTTTGCAGCGAACGCAGGCCCCGACTGGCGTGAGCAAAACCCATCGCGGGCGCCTGGCCGGCCTGGCGTGCACTGCACCGCGCTAGGTGAGCCGGCGCCGCAGTTCCTGCGGAGTCATGGCTCGGCCCAGTAGCCTGCGCAGCCTCGTCTCACAGTCTAGAATAATATAATCCGAGGTTATTTGAACTTTCAATTTATGATGTTTCCTGAAGTGAGATTAGGTGCCAGGGCAGAGAGATACAGGGATGACAGAATGAAAGAAAGGATGGTGCTATAGAAAGATTTAAGATAAGCCACCATTTTAGTAACTCACTCTTGGCACGTCTTCAGTTTTCCGTATGTTGCGAAGCTCACAAAATGGAAGTGGCCCAGGGTTTTTCTAAACCTTTAGAGATCCTGACCTCTTGGTTCTCCATTTGTTTGGACACCCGAAGGCTTGAATACTAGGGTGGAAAACACTAGAATCAGGGGGCGTATCATTGACCTGAAAAGCCTTCTTGCCACCCGGAAGGGGAAGAAAGGCAGGGTTTTGTGTTTGCATGAGTTAGTATCCCCCATCCCTAAACCCCCCCCCCAATTTTTTTGTTTGTTTGTTTTTGAGATCAATACCTGCTCTGTTGCCCAGGCTGGAGTCCAGTGGTGCTGTCTTAGTTCACTACAACCTCCATCTCCATGGTTCAAGCGATTCTCCTGCTTCAGCCTCCCAAGTAGCTGGGATTACAGGCGTGCGCCACCACGCTGGGCTAACTTTTGTATTTTTAGTAGAGACGAGGTTTCACCACGTTCGCCAGGCTAACCTCAGGTGATCCGCCTGCCTCGCCTCCCAAAGTGCTGGGATTAAAGGGGTGAGCCCCGACGCCCGGCCCTCGGCCCCAAATTTTGTGTAGGAGAATTTTGCTTCCCTGTCTACCTGGGGAAGTAGCTATTCAAAGCAGAATAAAAATCTGGATGCCACATGTTCCAGATAATGAGCTTAAAATGTAGTTACTGGAACCACATTCGTGAGCAAAAGAGCTACTCCAGTAAAGGTAAGTGCCAAAAGATTGTGGTACTGTAGAAAATTTAATGGGATTCTGAGGGGAGGAACTACTTCCATCCAGAATGACTGGCAAAGAAGTTAGAATTGGCTGGGTGAGGTGGTTCTCCCTATAATCAGACCACTTTGGGAAGATGATGCAGGAAGATCATTTGAGCCCAGGAGTTCAAGACTAGCCTGGGCAACATAGTGAGACCCCCGTCTCTACAAAAATAAAAATAAAAAAATTAGCCTGGTGTGATGCATACCTGTAGACCCAGATACTAGGAAGACTGAGGCAGGAGTATCCCTGAGCCCTGGTTGAGGAGGCTGCAGTGAACCAGGATTGTGCCACTGCACTCAGCCTTGGCAACAGAGTGAGATCCTGCCTCTGAATAAATAAATAATAACAAATAGATGTTTTATATGAGCACCGTTTGTGCACTCCAAAGCAATTACAATAGTAATATCAACCTGGATCACCATAACAGATATAATAATGAAAACATTTGAAATATACAAATTCCCAAAATGTGACACAGAGACCAGAAGTGAGCACGTGCTGTTGGAAAAATTGTGCTGATAGACTTGTTTGATGCAGGGTTGCCACATTCAATTTATAAAAAGCACAGTATCTGTGAAAAGCAATAAAGTGAAGTGCAGTAACAAGAAGTTTACGGCTTGGAGCAACAGCCAAGATTTAGTGTTATGTGAAAAAGCACACAGAAAAGTGTGTTTCCTTTCATACTGAAAAAGGAGATGTATTCTCATACTTGTAAGCTTGGCCAAATAAGCTTACTGGAAAGATACACAAGAAACTGCTAGGAGAGGTTAACACTGGAGAGAGGACCTGAAACTCTAGAAGCAGAAATGATACTTTATTGGCCAGGCACAATGGCTCATGCCTTTAATCCCAGCACTTTTTTTTTTTTTTGTAGAGATGGGCATCTCTGTTGCCCAGGCTGGCCTCCAACTCCTGGGCTAAAGCAATCCTCTTGCCTCAACCTCCCAAAATGTTGGGATTACAGGCAGGAGCCACCACAGGGGAACTGAAATGACAGTTTTTGCTTGTTTGCTAACAGCTTTCTTGAGAATAGTATCACATTATACAACTATGTATATACAGTTATATGTATACAAATAGTATACAATTCGGCTAGGCATGGTGGCTCATGCTTGTAATCCTAGCACTTTGGGAGGCCGAGGTGGGTGGATCACCTGAGGTTAGGAGTTCAAGACCAGCCTGGCCAACATGGTAAAACCCTGTTTCTACTAAAAATACGAAAATTATTGATTTTCAGCCTTGAAGGTAACAAAATAAAAAAAAGAAAAAAAAATACAAAAATTAGCCAGGCATAGTGGTGCACACCTTTAGTCCCAGCTACTTGGGAGGCTGAGGCAAGACAATTGTTTGAACCCTGGAGGCAGAAGTTGCAGTGAACCAAGATTGTGCCACTGCACTCCAGCTTGGGTGACAGAGCAAGACTCCGTCTCAAAAAAAAAAAAAAAGAAAGAAATGACACCTTTAAACATGCATATATGATTTTTTTCAACAAAGAATCAGGCCGGGTAAGGTAGCTCATGCCTGTAATCCAGCACTTTGGGAAGCTGAGGTGGGCGGATCACTTGAAGCCAGGATTCAAGACCCGCCTCTACAAAAAATACAAAAATTAGCTGGGCATGGTGACTTGAGCCTGTAGTCCCAGCTACTCAGGAGGCCGAGGTGGGAGGATCATCTGAGACCAAGAAGTCAAGGCTGCAGTGAGCTGAGATCAGGCCACTGCACCAGAGTGACACCCTGTCTAAAAACATTAAAATAAGACATTTTAGCTTTAGCTTTTGCACTAATTTTTTCAAAAATGACAGTATATTTAAAACAGTAAACAAAATTGTTGATCCATTTGTCCTTTGTATCCAGCTTCTTCTCATAGCTTGTCTCTCCACCCTTCCCTCAAAGCCACCCTCATACTTGCTCATGCCTGCTTTTTGCTTGAAGGAGAAAGTGGGCACACAGAGGGAGCACCCACATTTTTGTCCATTACTTTTTCTGACAGTTTATTTATTCCTCCTCCCCCTCCTCCTCCTCCTCTTCTTCATCTTCCTCTTCCACCTTTTTCCAGGCAACTTTAGCAGGACCCTTTGTGCCATCAAACTTTCCTTTCAACTTACAGTCAGCAATATCCTTCTCATACTTCTCCTTCGGCTTTCCCACCTTAGTGACGTAAGGCTGCTTTTCACTGTCATTTAACCTGTTCCACATCTCACCCAGCTTTTTTGCCACGTCTCCAATAGAGATGCCAGGGTTTGTGGATTTGATTTTGGGGCAGAATTCCGAACAAAACAGGAAGAATCCAGACGGTGGCCTTTTGGGGGCATTAGGATCATCCTTCTTGCCTCCCTTAGCTGGTCCATAACCCTTCATTTCCCAATTACAGTGCATTTTATCTGCCTTTGCCATTTCATCAAATTTAGACTTCTCTTTCCTGGACATTATCTTCCACTTTTCAGAGCATGTCTTGGAAAATTTTGCAAAACTGACAGGGTTTTTCTTCTTATGTTCTCTGCATGTCTGCACAAAGGCATAAACAGACATCTTTCCCTTTGGTTTCTTGGAGTCATCCTTAGTCATCCTGACTGTATTGTCCGCTCACATTACTTTCTTAATAGTTATGCTGGTAATGGTCATTTCTCTATAGTTTCTCTATACTTATGCTAAACCTGGCATTGTCAAAATGATGCGCAAAGAAAAAGATTTATAACTATGGTTTTTTTGAGACAAAATTTTGCTCTGTCACCAAGGCTGAAGTGTGCAGTGGCATGATCTCAGCTCACTGCAACCTCTGCCTCTGGGGTTCAAGCGATTCTCCTGCCTCAGCCTCCCGAGTAACTGGGACTACAGGCGAGTGCCACCACGCCCCACTAATTTTTGCATTTTTTAGTACAGATGGGGTTTCACCATGTTGGTCAGGCTAGTCTCAAACTCCTGACCTTGTGATCCACCCACCTCAGCCTCCCAAAGTTCTGGGATTACAGGCGTGAGCTACCGTACCTGGCCAATGTAACTATGTTAATTGAAGTTTATTATAGTGAAGTTAAACTTTTTTTTTTTTTTTTTTTTTGGAGACAAGTTCCCGGCCAGGCTAGAGTGCAGTACAATCATGGCTCACTGCAGTCTTGAACTTCTGGGCCCAAGGGATCCTCGTGCCTCATCCTCCCAAGTGGCTAGGACTACAGGCATGCACCACCAGACGTGGCTAATTTTTATTTTTATTTTTTTGAGTCAGATTCTCACTTTGTAGCCCAGGCTAGAGTATGGTGCACAATCTCGGCTCACTGCAACCTCCACCTCCCGAGTTTAAGCGATTCTCAAACCTCAGCCTCCAGAGTATCTGGGACTACAGGCAGGTGCCACCTCACCCGACTAATTTTTGTATTTTTAGTAGAGATGGGGTTTCACCCTGTTGGCCAGGCTGGTTTCAAACTCCTGACCTCAGGTGATCCACCTGCCTTGGCCTCCCAAAATGCTGGAATCACCACGCCCAGCCTAATTTTTATTTTTTGTAGAGATAGAATCTCACTTTCTTGCCCAGGCTGGTCTCAAACTCCTGGGCTCAAGTGATCTGCCTGCCTCAGCCTTCCAAAGTGCTGAGATTACGTGTGTGAGCCGTAGCACCAGGCCAACATTTTTCATGTTCATTAAATATATATATTATATAATCTTCCTTTGTGAATTCTCTATTCATGTCATTTGTCCATTTTTCCACTATAGAATTTGTCTTTTTCATACTGGTTTATAAGGAATCATTATGTATTATGCACATGTGTGGTGGCTCACGCCTGTAATGCCAGCAATTTGGGAGGGCGAGGCAGGCAAATCACTTGAGCCCAGGAGTTTGAGACCAGCCTGGGCAACATGGCAAAACCCTATCTCTACAGAAAATACCAAAATTAGTGGCATGTGCCTGAGTGCCAGCTACTCACAAGGCTGAGGTAGGTGGATAGATTCAGCCCATGAGATTGAGGCTGCAGTGAGCTGTGATCATGCCACTGCACTCCACTAGCCTAGGCAACAGAGCAAAACCCTGTCTCTCAAAAAATAAAGTAAAATAAGTAGAGACAGGGGCTCTTGGTTGCCCAGGCTGTTTCAAATGACCTTCCTACATTGGCCTCTCAAAGTCCTGATATTACAGGTGTGAGCCACTGTGCCCAGACCTTTCAGAGCTTTTAAATTGGGGACTCTTGTTGGTTATAAGGAACAGAGACAGCCACGCGCAGTGGCTCACGCCTGTAATCCCAGCACTTTGGGAGACCGAGGAGGGTAGATCATTTGAGGTTAGGAGTTTGAGACCAGCCTGGCCAATGTGGTGAAACCAGGTCTTTACTAAAAATACAAAAATTAGCCGGCATGGTGGCATATGCCTGTAATCTCAGCTACTCGGGAGGCTGAGGCAGGAGAATCATTTGAACCCGGGAGGCAGAGGTTGCAGTGAGCCAAGATCACTCCACTGCACTCTAGCCGAGGTGACAGAGCAACACTCTGTCTCAAAAAAAGAAAATAATAAGGAACAGAGATATACTGAAACTACCTCAAGGAAAGTATATAGGGATATCAACCCAAGGAGAGGAAAAGAGTACTGCTTCACCTCATGCCATCCTGAGCTGGGTTTGAAGTGTAGTGGCTCTTCCTGTCTTTCAGAGCCAACTGACATCTGCTTCATTGCTTCATCCTCCCTTTCTTGATCAGGCACATCTACTCACTTTTTTTTTCTTTTTTTGTAGAGATGGGATCTCCCTGCGTTGCCCAAGCTGGTCTCGAACTCCTGGGCTTAAAGGAATCCTCCTGCCTTGACCTCCCAAAATGCTGGGATTACAGGCATAAGCCACTGTGCCTGGAACCACTCAGTTTTTTACACAGCTTACTCTGCCTGACCAAACAACCATATAGTGGCTAACATTTCAAAATATTAACCTGCCAAATAGTCTTGTTTACATATACACAGGCCAGGCGCAGTGGTTCACGCCTGTAATCCCAGCACTTTGGATGGCTGAGGTGGGTGGATCACTTGACAGGAGTTCCAGACCATCCTGGCCATCATGGTGAAACCCCATCTCTACTAAAAATACAAAAATTAGCCAGGCATGGTGGTGGGCCCTGTAATCCCAGCTACTCAGGAGGCTGAGGCAGGAGAACCGCTTGAACCTGGTAGGCAGAGGTTGCAGTAAGCCAAGATTGTGCTGCTGCACTCCAGCCTGGGCAACAGAGCAAGACATGGTCTCACAAAAATAAATTTAAAAAATAAATCGATGTGTATAAACATAAACCCACTATAATTTATAGCTCTCATGTGAATATAAAACCATAAGTTTATAATTCTACCTATAATACAAACCAAAAAGTCAAATTAACATTTATGTTCCTTTTTTTTTTTTTGAGATGGAGTCTCACTCTGTTGCCCAGGCTGGAGTGCAGTGGCGTGATCTCGGCTCAGTGCAACCTCCAGCTCCTGGGTTCAAGTCTCCCAAGTAGCTGGGATTACAGGCATGCGCCACCAAGCCTGACTAATTTTTGTCTTTTTAGTAGAGATGTGGGTCTCACCATATTGGCCAAACTGCTCTCAAACTCTTGACCTCAAATGATCCACCCGCCTTGGCCTCCCAAAGTGCTGGGATTACAGGCGTGAGCCACCGCACCTGCCCCTTTTTTTTTTTGAGACAGAGTCTCACTCTGTCACCCAGGCTAGAATGCAGTGGCGCAATCTCAGCTCACAGCAACCTCTGCCTACCAGGTTCAAGCGATTCTCTTGCCTCAGCCTCCTGAGTAGCTGGGATTACAGGGCCCACCACCATGCCTGGCTAATTTTTGTATTTTTAGTAGAGATGAGGTTTCACCATGTTAGCCAAGCTGGTCTGGAACTCCTGTCCTCAAGTGATCCAGCTGCCTCAGCCATCCAAAGTGCTGGGAGTACAGGCGTGAACCACTGCGCCTGACCTGTATGTATTTAAACAAGACTATTTGGCAGGTTAACATTTTGAAATGTTAGCCACTATATGGTTGTTTGGTCAGGCAGAGTAAGCTGTGTAAAAAAGTGAGTGGGGCCAGGCATGGTGGCTCACACCTGTAATCCTGGGTTCAAGCAACTGTCATGTCTCAGCCTTCTGTGTAGCTGGGATTACAGGCATGTGCCACCACGCCCAACTAATTTTTGTATTTTTTATAGAGACGGGGTTTTGCCATGTTGGCTAGGCATGTCTTGAACTCCTGGCCTCAAGTGATCCACCTGCCTCAGCTTCCCAAAGTGACTTTTGAGATTTTTTTTTCTGAAATTAAAATGGAAAATTTAATTTTTTTTTCATAGAGACCTGCAGATTCCAAGGAACATCCATGGAATTAATTTTAGGGAACATTTGCTTGAGAGCAGCTTAGGGACAGAAGCAATGGGCCCTGGCCTAGATTACCACAAATGCCACCCCTTTGCTCCACATCCCATGTACTCCTGTCACCAAGAAACAATGATGTACAAGCTAAAGAAGAAAAAACCACTGGGCACGGTGGCTCATGCCTGTAATCCCAGCACTTTGGGAGGCTGAGGCAGGCAGATCACAAGGTCAGGAGCTGGAGACCAGCCTGGCCAACACGGTGAAACCCTGTCTCTACTAAAAATACAAAAATTAGCTGGGTGTGGTAGCAGGCACCTGTAATCCCTGCTACTCGGGAGGCTGAGGCAGGAGAATTGCTTGAAACCGGAAGGTGGAGGTTGCAGTGAGCTGAGATTGCACCACTGCACTCCAGCCTGGGCGAAAGAAAAAAAAAGAAAAAGGCAAAATGAAGGATGAACCAAAGAGGGGATGGTAAATTTGTTCTTCCTGAAAAGGCAACTTGCAAAAAAGAGGGGAAATGGAGGTGCTGAGTGAAGGGTGTGCTTTTTTTTTTTTTTCCTTGTTCTTTGATTTCTCTTAGTGTGTACTTTTTTTTTTTTTTTGAGACAGGGTCTCATTCTGTCACCAGATTGAAATCCAGTGGTGTGATTAAGGCTTATGGCAGCCTCCACCTCCCAGGCTCCGGTGACCCTCTCACCTTAGCCTCCTAAGTAGCTGGGACTACAGGTGCCCACTACCACACCTAATTTTTGTATATTTTGCGGAGATGGGAACTCACCATGTTGCCCAGGCTTGTCTTGAACTGGGCTCACGTGATCCACCAGCTTTGGCCTCCCAGAGTGCTAGGATTACAGGCATAAGCCACCGTGCCCAGTCAACTTTTTTTTTTTTAAGCTGTATTTACACAGAGAACAAACACCATGTTGTTTCAGGGATGGGCAAATGTCACTAACAGAATATCTCAGAAGCCAGACTGAAACGTCCATGGGGAAAAACAAGATTTAGCTTCCTTGGTTTGGGGAATATTCCTCTTGGTTGCCAGAAAAGACCCATTGACATTCATACCCATTGTGAATCACAGCCCCAGTGTGATACAAATGTTTGTGATGTGGAAAAATCTTCAGGTGCTCTTCTCCTTTCCTTTCTGCCATCAGAATAAACTTTATGTCCTTCGAGTCAGACCTGTTGGGACCTGATGGCACACCCTCCCCTTCCTCATGGGCTCCAAACTTCATCTTTTCAGTGACTGAGATGGGGATCCTCAAAGGAACGCCATTTTTTTTTTATTGTAAATCTTTAAATTCTGAAGTCTTCATTAAATGTCCTCAAAATCAAGGTCTTCTTGTGAAAGGAGTTAACATGCATGTTAGGTGGGAATTATGCATCATCTCTCCTAACTTTTCTTATTCAAATAATCAAAAAAGGACATTGAGGAGTAGGGGAGAACTAAAAAAAGAAAAAAAGAACGACTTCCTTGGGTTTTGTAGCTTTCTCTTTTTGGAAGTCCATGAAATAAGGGAAGTTGTATACCATTCCTGGTGGTCACCTATGATCTGTCTGAAATATGTTTTTTGTTGTTGTTTTCGAGACAGATTCTCCCTCTGTCGCCTAGACTGGAGTGCAGTGGTGTGATCTTGGCTAAAAATTTAATAATTTTTAAATTATTAAATATTATTTAATAATTTGAAAGAATGAATATGAATTATTGTCTTGGTTAAAATATTCCTGGGCTCTAATTCCATGTCTATCAGGCAACCTTCTTGGGGTTGATTTGAGCTCGAGTGTCCTCATGACAAGAAGAGAAGGCTTTAAACAATGAGCATGAGGGTTTGTTTGTGAACACTGACATTTGAATTCTAAATTTTTTTTCTATTTGTTTGGAGACAGGGGTTCCTTGTGTCACCCAGGCTGGAGTGCAATGGTGTGATCTCAGCTCACTGCAACCACTGCCTCCCAGGTTCAAGGATTCTCATGCCTCAGTCTCCTGAGTAGCTGGGATAACAGGCATCTGCCACCATGCCTGGCTAGTTTTTGTATTTTTAGTAGAGACGGACTTTCACTACATTGACAGGCTGGTCTCAACCTCTTGACCTCAGGTTATTCACCCGCTTTGGCCTCCCAAAGTACTGGGATTACAGGCGTGAACCACAGTGCCTGGCCGTGAATTCCAAAATTTATATAGAAATACAAAGGACCTAGAAAGCCAAAGCAATCTTAAAAATATTATTGGAAGATTTATACTACCAGGTATCAACAGTATTGGTGCAAGGATAAACAGACCAGGCAAAAGAACACAGAACACAGAAACAGCCTCATTCACAGTCACATGATGAGCAAAGCCACACCTCCACAGTTATGGGATGAACAACACAAACACCACTGCAATTAGTGTGGGAAAGGCCAGTCTTTTCTGTGAATGGTGCTGAGTCAATCTGGCATTTGTGTGAAAAAAAAAACACAAAATACCATAAACAAAAATTAAAAGTGGAGCACAGACCTAAATATAAAGCTAAAACTATAAAACTTCTAGAATGAAACACAGGAGAAAAATCTTAGTAAGTTTATGTTTGGCAAAGAGTTAGTATATATGACATGAAAAAACATGAAAAAGGAAAAAAATGGATAAATTGGACATCATCAAAACTAAAACCTTTTGCCCTAAAAGGCAAGCCACAGAATGGGAGGAAATATTTTTGAAACATATCCAACGAAGGATTTTTATCTAGCATTTAATAACTGCAGGCTGTGTACAGTGGCTCACACTTGTAATCCCAGCACTTTGGGAGGCTGAGGTGGACGGATTACCTGAGATCAGGAGTTCAAGACCAGCCTGACCAACATGGTAAAACCCCATCTCTAATAAAACACAAAATTAGCCAGGCATGGTGGCGCACGCCTATAATCCCTGCTACTTGAGAGGCTGAGGCAGGGGAATTGCTTGAACCCAGGAGGCAGAGGTTGCAGTGAGCTGAGATCACGACATTGCACTCCAGCCTGGGCAGCAAAAGCAAACCTCCATCTCAAAAAATAAAGAAACAAATTTACTAAGAATCTGCTTGCTGTTAAAAATTTTTTTTTTCCTTTTTTTCTGAGACAGAGTCTCACTCTGTCACCCACACTGGAGTGCAGTGGCATAATCTCAGCTCACCGTAACCTCCACCTCCCTGGCTCAAGCAATTCTCCTGCCTCAGCTTCCTAAGTAGCTAGGATTACAGGCATGCACCACCACACCTGGCTAATTTTCGTATTTTTTTAAGTAGAGACAGGGTTTCACCATGTTGTCCAGTCTGGTCTCAAACTCCTGACCTTGTGATATGTCCGCCTCGGCCTCCCAAAGTGCTGGGACTACAGGTGTGAGCCACCACGTCCGGCCTGCTGTTAAAAATTTAAAACAACAACAAAACAACAAAACCCCTACAATTTAGACATGCTACCACAATGGCTAAAATTAAAAAGGCTTACTAGCTGGGCTCTGTGGCTCCTGCCTGTAATCCTAGCACTTTGGGTGGCCCAGGTGGGAGGATCGCTTGAGCCCAAGAGTTTGAGACCAGCCTAGGCACCACAGTGAGACCCTGTCTCAAAAACACCACCAACACCTTTAATTAAGCAAATTTTTTAAAAAACAAGGTTTACCAAACCAAGTGATGGCCAGGATACAGAAGAACAGAAACTTTCACTCACTGTTGGTGGGGATGTGGTGCAACCATTTTGGAAAAATTTTGGCAGCTTCATAAAAAGGTAAACAAGCACCTGCCATATGGCCCAGCCATTCTACTCCTAGGTATTTACTCAAGAGAAATGAAAGCATATGTCCATGCAAAGACAACAGAAATGTTCAGGGCAGTTTTATTTGCAACAGCTGCCAAACTGGAAACAACCCAAATGTGCATCAACAGCTGAATGGAAAAACAAATTGTGTGGTGTTTCCATACAATGAAATACTATTCAGCAATAAAAAGCAATGAATTGTTAATAAATACAACAACAGGGATAAATCTTAAAATAATTATGCTGCAAGAAGCCAATGCCAAAAATACATACTGAGGCGGGCACAGTGGCTCACACCTGTAATCTCAGGACTTTGGGAGGCCAAGGTGGGCGGATCACTTGAGGCCAGGAGTTCAGGACCAGCCCAGCCAACATGGTAAAACACTGTCTCTACTAAAAATACAAAAAATAGCCCAGTGTGGTGGCAGGCACCTGTAATCCCAGCTACTTGGGAGGCTGAGGCAGGAGAATCACTTTTACCCGAGAGGGCAGAGGTTGCAGTTAGCAGAGATCCCATCACTGCACTCCAGCCTGGGCAACAAAGCAAGACTCTGTCTAAAAAAAATATATGTATATACACACACACACATATATGTATGTATATAGAAAATGCAAATTAGTATGTAGTGATGGGAGCAGAGGAAACTTCTGGAGGTAATGGATAACTCCAGATGGATAACTTCATTATCTTGACTTTGGGAATGATTTCACATAACAAATTATTAAAACACTTCACATTATTCATTAGAAATATATGTAGTTGATTATGTCAATTATACCTCAATAAAACTATTACAGAAGTTTCCTAGGAGGTGGCACTATCACTGGGCTCTACCCTAGCTTTTGAGTTCTCCTGGAGCTGGGTCTGTCCCTTGTAGTCAAGTGGGTGGGCTTAGCAGGTAGGACTGACTTCATTTCTTTCCACTGTCTGCACACATGGCACTTGTCCTTCAAATATGCCCAGATACTTCCTTCCTGAACCCCTAGGTCTTCAAGGGACTGGGGTCTCCTCATTGTTCAGGTTTTAGCATGAATGTTAAGGGCCTTCATTGAGCACGACATCTAAATTAGTTCCTACCCTCACCCTGTCCCAAAATCACTTTCTGTATTTCTGTTTTGTTTTCTTCACTGTACATATCAGAATTAGTTTGTGTGTGTGTGGTTTTTTTTTTTTTGAGATGGAGTCTCACTTTGTCACCCAGGCTGGAGTGCAGTGATGCGATCTCGGCTGACTACAACCTCCACCTCCTGGGTTCAAGTGATTCTCCTGTCTCAGCCTCCCGAGTGGCAGGGACTACAGGCGAGTGCCACCACACCTGGCTAATTTTTTGTATTTTTAGTAAAGACAGGGTTTCAGTGTTAGCCAGGATAGTCTCTATCTCCTGACCTCAATATCCGCCTACCTCGGTCTCCCAAAGTGCTGGGATTACAGGCATGAGCCACCATGCCTGGCCTAGGCATTCTTACTCATTTAGTCATTCCTTTTTTTGGGTGCAGCGGATGAAGTTTCACTCTTGTTGCCCTTCCAAAATGCTGAAATTTACAGGTGTGAAACACGGCGCCTGGCCCTCTTTTTTTTAATTTTTTAACACAGGGTCTCTATCGCCTATGCTGGAGTGCAGTGGCACAATGACTGCTCACTGCAGCTTTGACATCTTGAGCTCAGGTGATCCTCCCACCCCAGACTCTTGAGTAGCTGGGACTACAGGTGCATGCCACCACACACAGCTAATTGGTTTTTGTAGAGGTGTTGTTTTGCCATGTTGGCCAGTCTGCCCTTTCATTTTCATCTATTCTTATTCTTTTTTTTTTTGAGATAGAATTTTGCTCTTTTTGTCCAGGATGGAGTGCGATGGCACAACCTCTGCCTCCCAGGTTCAAGTGATTCTCCTGCCTCAGCCTCCTGAGTAGCTGGGACTACAGGCCCGCGCCACCACACCTGGCTAATTTTGCATTTGTAGTTTTAGTAGAGACAGGGTTTCACCATGTTGCCCAGGCTGGTCTCAAACTCCTGACCTCAGGTGATCCACCCATCTCGGCCTCCCAAAGTGCTAAGATTACAGGTGTAAGCCACTGCACCCTGCCATCATCTATTCTATTATCTTCCTCCCTGCTCCGTAGGCACCCTGCCAAAATCCCTATCACTGCTGGTGCACCCATCCCATAGGTGCTCTAGGTGCTGGCTGATAACTCTTAGCTGCCCCTGCCATAACTAACATGTAGAAGGATACAAAAGACTGGCTCCCTTGCCTTATGGAGGCCTAAGTGTGTTGCCATTTGTGCTCAGAGTTCTCCATGACAGCAAGCGGAAGCTAGTCTCTATGTGAGACCACACTCTGCCTCAGCCTTGGCCTTTTTCCCTGCCCTGTCTTGCTTCCCTCACCCCCTTCTCCTGAGAGCATTTCCCCAATAATTCACTCAAGCAAGAATGCTCATCTTAGGCTCTGCTTCTAGGGAACCTGACCCATAACACCCTCTGTTAGCTTCCTCAGAAACTATCTTGTTAGTTCCTCTAGAACAAATTCCTGTCTTGGACTCTGCTTATGACCACCCCCTTCATTCCCCTGCCAAGGATGACAGCTTAACGAGGGCATGTCTTCTTCACTTCCCTAGAATTGTTCCTAGAACACAGTACATGATCAATGACGCACTGAATGCATGCAGCAGAGAGCCCAGGGTCTGTCTGACAGCTCAGCAGTCAGCAACCCTTCTGTCCTGGGGTAGCCTGGCCTGGAGGTATTGTGAGTCATAGCAGGTAGACAGGAGCTGAGTGGGTCAGAGATGGGGCCAGGCCTGGGACGGCAGCTCAGCAACTCCACCACATCTTCCAGGTGAGGCACAAGATACAGTGAGAACTAATGGGGGAGGGTCCTCTGATCTCAAGGGTGGGCCTAGATGTGGACTTCCAGAGACCATCTCCCTGAACCGCATCTTGGGGATGGCATGTACCATCCAGCCTCTGCCCACCTATATGTGACAAATAAGTGTGTTATGAATTAACGAAGGTATAACAGAGGGAACCCTGCTCCAATTCTTTTTCTTCTCACTGTCCATGGGTAGAAGAGGAATTAAAAACAACACATAGCTCCTTGGCCAAGTGTGGTGGCTCACGCCTGTAATCCCAGCACTTTGAGAGGCCAAAGCGGGCAGATCACGAGGTCAGATCGAGACCATCCTGGCTAATACTGTGAAACCCCATCTCTACTAAAAATACAAAAAATTAGCCAGGTGTGGTGGCATGTGCAGATAGTCCCAGCTACTAGGGAGGCTGAGGTAGGAGAATTGCTTGAACCCAGGAGGTGAAGGTTGCAGTGAGCTGAGATCATGCCACTGCACTCCCACCTGGGCTAGAGTGAGACTCCATCTCAAAAACAAACAAAAACACATAGCTCCCTTTTTTTTACACATAATAGAATCAGCACTTACTGGGTGGGAGAGTACAGGGAGAAGTGAGCAAAATGGGACTTATCTGTTATCTGGACTTTGGATTCCCTTAGGGCATAATTTGTTTGGAACAAAAGTCATGTCTAGTGTGCACAATCCCTATTACTTTGAGCCCTATGCATAGCTCTAGCCCATGGCATGCACCCCAGGAGGTCAGTGAACACACTGGACCGTGGTCTACACACGCATCTGTCTTCCAAGCTGGTTCAGGAGCATCTTGAGGGCAGGCAGAGGCTGTTTCAGGTCCTCCTTCCAAGACCAGGGCCTGGCACAGAGCAGACGCTAGTTGACTGAATGATGAGGGCAATCATGCTGTTGGCTATGCTAGACACCCTCCCAGATCGTTTCCAGAATCCAGATCTAACCCTAGCTTTGTAATCCTTCAGCAGTTCCCTCTTACCCACAAAAGGAAGTATAAGCTGCTGAGCCTGCCTGTACAGCACCCTCACATAGTGCCCTGGTCCACCTTCCCAGCTTCCTCTTCTGCTCTTCCCAGCACCAATCCTATCCAAGCTCGTGTTTACATCTGAAACATGAAAGTCCTGTCCTGTCGGGCGCGGTGGCTCACACCTGTAATCTCAGCACTTTGGGAGGCCGAAGCGGGCGGATCACCCGAGATCAGGAGTTCGAGACCAGCCTGGCAAACATGGTGAAACCCCATCTCTACTAAAAATACCAAAAAAAATTAGCCAGGCATGGTGGCAGGTGCCTGTAATCCCAGCTACTCTGGAGGCTGGGGCAGGAGAATTGTTTGAACCTGGGAGGCGGAGGTTGCAGTGAGCCGAGACCGTGCCATTCACACCAGCCAGGACGACAAGAACGAAACTACGTCTCCAAAAAAAAAAACAAAAAAAAAAACCCTGCTTGGCTCTTCTCTCCCTCTGGCCTTTCTGCTCTCCATTTTCCATCCTCAACTCACCTGGCAAAGGCCTACTCCTTTAAATATCTACTTGTCTCTGCTACCATTCCCTACCCCTCACCCTTCCAGCTGAAACTCAGAGAACAGGGCGCTCCTAGCGTCCTTCATCTGCATATTTATCCCAGCGCCTGACACCCAGTGGTCTTTGGGTAAGGTGGTTTAGGTGAGACGGCTGCCTGTGCAGCGTGGAGAGACGGGCTCCTCGGTGGCCAACACCTGGTTAGCCACAGCCGCAACCCTAGCTGCAGGGCTAAGCCATGTCCAACGGCCTCGCGGTTTGAGAGGCAGCCTGTACCGAGCAAGCTGCTCACTCATACTCTTGCCTCCCAGCAGCTCCCCCTGGCTCGCGTTCATCATTCTGGACATCCAGGCTCCCAAGGCAAGAGCGCAGCACCAGTCGCCAGCGCTCCCGAGGCTCCCCTTCGAGCACCTGCGTGCCCTACAAGGTCCACCCGGCACTCGCCATGGCAACCTTCGAGTGCCTGGCTACGAGCCATGCCAGCCACATGTGGGAGCAGCTGCGGCAGTTTTGGGCCGATCACATCTCGCGGCGCTTCTCGCCCCGGCGGCCGCCACTGCGCCGCATCTCCTCCCTGTCCACCTTCTACCTGCTGGATTACAGCACGCGCCAGGCCGAGCTGGGCCTCGGCTACGGCGCGCCGCGCATGCGCCTCAGCAACCAGGCCTTCGAGTTCCGCGGCGGCCGGTGGACAACGGAGGGCCAGTTGGCGTCGACACGGTCGCCGCTGCTCTCGCCGACCGTCTCGGGCTGGAAGGCGCAGGTGCAGCGGACCACGAGCCAGATGTTGCTGAAGGAGAACAACTACCTGAAGCTGCAGCAGGAACTGCTCATGGACATGCTGACTGAGACCACGGCGCGCATGCACCTGCTGGAGAAGCAGCTCAACTTCGAGGTGACCGCGACGGCTGCGGCGCACGCCCGGCAGAGGAAGATGCGCAAGCGCGCAGGCGCCAGCGGGGCTGTGCTCATGATCCAGCCTTGCGTTCTGGACTCGCAGTGACGTAATAAAGCCCGCGCTGCGCATGGGCGCCTGCGCCCCTTGACTAAGCCTGACCCGCCGGGGATTGTGGCGCTCGCGGTTTCCTGGGCCGGGCTCTGCGCGGCGTCGGAGACTGCCCCTCGGTGCTGGGTGTCGGCGGGGGACGCAAGCCTAAGCAACGCATCTCCGGAGGGTGCGATGGGGCCGTGGAGGAGGGTCTGCGCGTGACTCCGGGAGCGTGGCGTGGAAGCTAGGCTTGCCGCGGGCAGGGCCCAGACAGGGTGGAGTGGCAGGTAATGGTCTTGCAGGCCATCCAAGTAACAGAGGGCGAAGTCCCGGAGGCGGAGGAACCGTGGCGCTCTGGGAATGGAGGGTGCGGTGCGGAAGGAGCCGAGAACCGTGTGGGGGGTTGGGGACTTTGCACTTGGTCCGTCCTGTCCCCTGGGCCTCTAGGATCAGAAGGTTTAGAAACTAGGAGTCCTAGGGTAAGTGTATATTACATTCCCAAGAGAAGCTTTCTCGAAACCTTGGGTTGTGCGGCCCCCACTTGCGTGTGTGGCATTTTGGAGAGTCGCGTCTCTGTTACAGGACTCCTTTTTTTCGCCCCCCGCCCCAAACACTGGGTCTCGCTCTGTCACCCAGGCTGGAGTGCAGTGGTGCGATCATGGCTTACTGCAACCTCGACTTTCTGGGCTCAAATGATCCTCCCACCTTAGCCTCCCATACTGGTGGGATTACAGGCGTGAACCACCGCGCCCAGCTCAGGCCTCCTTTTCTACTTAGAATGCTGTCTGCTCTACCCACAATCTTTTAAAAATTGCATTCGTTGCCAAGGTTTCAGAATTTGGAGATAACACATTAAAAATCCACATTTCTTGGGTTCAGTCGTGGTGGCTCACGCCTGTAATCCCAGCACTTTGGGTGGCCCAGGCAGGCTGATCACTTGAGGTCAGGAGTTCAAGGCCAGCCTTGCCAACAAGCTGAAACCTTGTCTTTACTAAAAATACCAAAAATCGGCCGGGAGGCGTGTGGGGTGCCTGTAATACTAGCACTTTGGGAGACAGGTGGGTGGATTACCTGAGCTCAGGAGTTCGAGACCAACCTGGACAACATGGTGAAACCCCATCTCTACCAAAATACAAAAAAATTAGCTGGGCGTGATGGCAGGCACCTGTAATCCCAGCTACTCGCGTGGCTGTGGCAGGAGAATTGCTTGAACTCAGAAGGTGGTGGTTACAGTGAGCCGAGATCATGCCACTGCACCCCAGCCTAGGTGACAAAATGAGACCCTATCTCAAAAAAAAAAAAAAAAAAAAATCCAGAATTGCCAAGCATTCTGGCACACACCTGAAGTCCTAGCTACTCAGGAAGCGGAGGTGAGAGGGTCCCCTTAAGCCCAGGAGCTTGAGGTCAGCCTAGGCAACCTAATGAGAACCTCTAAAAAAAAAATTCCAGAATAGGCAAGTTCATAGAAACAGATTAAGTTACCAAGGGGTGGAAGGAGGGAGTTTGTGTGTGTGTGTTGTTGGGGGGAAACAAAATGGGGCTTCCTTTTGGGATGAGGAGAAATTGGAACTATAGTGGAGATAGTTGCACAACATCGTAATAAAGGTCAGTGAATGGTACACTTCAAAACGAATTTTATGTGAATTTTATCACAATAAAAGAAGTAAAAGGAAGAAGACGCTTTACATAAAAAAATGAAGAAAAACTTATATGTAGCATGCCAAAATAGCAAAACTCATAAAGGTGATCCAAGAATTCCTAAAGTTTAGTGAATATTGTTTTGGCCAGACTACCTGAAAACAAATACAGTCCTAGGGCAGAGAAAGGTATCTCTCCCACCAAACCTGCAGCAGGCAGGAAGCCCCACAGCCCAGTGCAGGTCCTGTTTAGAAAGAGGCATCCAAGTGGATCAAGGACCTGAACTAAATGGAGCAGGATGACATTTTGTAATATCTGACTTTGTTCTTTCTGCTCTGGAATTTCACGCCCTGGTCCTGAGCCCTGCTTAGGAGCAGCCAAATTCATTGGCCCAGAAGAAGAAAGCAACAGCTCAGAACCCTCTGGGAAATAGAGCTCTGCAGGTCAAAAAAGCTGTGTAGGTTTGTCAAGCAAGAGGAGAGGTGAGGGCTGGCTGTGGTGGCTCACACCTGTAATCCCAGCACTTTGGGAAGCCGAGGCTGGCAGATGACCTGAGGTCAGGAGTTTGAGACCAGCCTGGCCAACATGGTGAAACCCTGCCTCTACTAAAAATACAAAAATAGTTAGGTGTGCTGGTACGAGAGTGTAATGTTAGCTACGCGGGAGGCTGAGGTAGGAAGATTTCTTTAACCTGGGAGGCAGAGATTGCAGTGATCCGAGATCACGCCACTGCATTGCAGCTTGGGTGACAGTGCAAGACTCCATTCCAAAAAAAAAAAAAAAAAAAATGAAGCCGGAGTAGGGATCTCATTGGGTCTTCTATCTTGGAAAAAAATCTTGCCTTGCTCATGCCTGTAATCCCCACACTTTCGGAGGCTAAGGTGGGAGGATCTCTTGAGCCCAGGAGTGTAAGACCAACCTGAGCAACATGGTGAAACCCCATTTTCACGAAAAATAAAAGATAAACCACCATAAATAAGCCAAAATAAAAGATTAGCCACCATGACCGGCTAATATTATATATGTATGTGTGTGTATGTGTATGTATGTGTGTGTGTGTGTGTGTGTGTGTATATATATATATATATATATATTTTTTTTTTTTTTTTTTTTTAGTAGAGATGAAGTCTCACTATGTTGTCCAGCCTGGTCTCCAATTCCTGGGCTCAAGTGATCCTCCTGTCTTGGCCTCCCAAAGTGCTGGGATTACAGGTGTGAGCCACCGTGCTCGGCCATTAACACATGTGAAAACATGTACAGAATATAAACTACTAAAAATAAAAATTCTATATCTTACTATAACTTACTGTACCATGAATTTGTTAAAAACTAAGGTAAAAGTCATTAAGAAAATAATACAAAGCATAAAACATCTGTCAAAATTATAAAAATTCCAGAATAATTGGACAAAAATCCAAAAAAACTAAAACAATTGAAAAATTACTTAAGGAATAAAATGTAAGCTACAATGACAGCTTCTGTCTTACAAAAAACAGATTAAAGTAAGAATTTTGTTTTGTTTTGAGCCGGAGTCTTGCTCTGTCACCAGGCTGGAGTGCAGTGGCACAACCTCGGCTCACTGCAATCTCCGCTCCTGGATTCAAGCAGTTCTCCTGACCCAGCCTCCCGAGTAGCTAGGACTACAGTTGCGTGCCCACACCTGGCTAATTTTTGTATTTTTAGTAGGAACGGGGTTTCACCATGTTGGCCAGGATGATCCCAATCTCTTGACCTAGTGATCCGCCCACCTTGGCCTCCCAAAGTGCTGGGATTACAGGCATGAGCCACTGCGCCTGGCCTAAAATAAGAATATTTTTTAAAAAATTAAACAGAAAATAAAAGTCCAGAGGGTGTAGCACAATCCCTAAAACTCTCACGATCCAGATGGTCACTGGGCCAGGGTGAGGTCTTGTGTCCAGGTCCTTCCAGATATTCAAAAAATCTGCAACAGAGAGGTGCGAAGGTACTGGGGGGCACAGAGGAGGAGGGAGGAGGCACTCTCTGAGGTTGGTGTGCAGGTCTCAGAGGGCTCCTCAGGCCCTGGAAGGTGACCTTGGGGCCCTGGCCTCCCCAGAGTCTGTCCACAGGGCTCTGGCCTGGGTGCTGCTCTCTGTGAGGGGGTTGCCTGTGCTCAGAGTGTCTATAAATGTCCTGCAGGAGGCACTGCGCTCAGGCACGCACACAGGCATCTTCAAGGGGCTGGACACCCAGATACTGAAACAGATGCAGAGGGAGGGGGAGGCTCAAGGATCAACGGGCAGAGTCCCATGCCCTCGGGCCCTGGGAGGAGCAGGAGGTCTGATGACACAGGGCAGGGTGGTGACCTGCCCTCCCCCCGGACCCTCCATGGCATCCAGATGGAAGAGCTGCACGTTAAATGTGTGCAGCTTCCTGGAGCACGTCATTGTTACTGCCCAGGAAGACTTGGTCCTTCCAACACCCCACCATCCCTGTGCATTTTCATTTAGGAAATCATTATGCTTTGGCAAAACACACATTTCTCACTTTAGTACATTTCAGCGTAAAAGAATTACAGAAAACACGTTTTAAAGAATAAAAATATATATGTAAAATACAAACACATTTGTATGTATATGTTAATTTCAAATAGAAAAATATATTTTAAACAGTGGCTCCCTTAATCCTGCCCCTCAACTCCCCCCAAGTGACCACAGCCCTGACTTGTCTTCAGGGGTTTCTTTGTTTGGCATCTGACACAGACACAGAACTATCGATGCCCAAGCCAGTGCTCTCTACACACAGAAGCCTCCAACCTCATCTTGAGAAATGGGGCCAGGAGGCCACCCCAGGCCCTAGGACTCCATGGAGGCTGAGGGGCCGCTGGGACTGGGCACACCCCAGTGGGTCCTGGATCCTGGCTTTTCCCCTACTTGATACCAGGACCTACTGAGTGCCCGCAGGTGTCCAGTGCTGGGGTGGGTGGGCTGCTTGCCAGCATGGCAAAGCCCGGGGGTGCCTCCCTCCCTCTCACACCTTTCCCAGGATGCATGAAACGTGGGGGTTCATGGTCAACCCCAGTGTCTGCTCATGACAAACTGGTGATGCTCCCTGTTGGCTTCAAGGGGCTGGGAGGGCAGGGCTGGGTCCCCTCAAATGAGCTTCAGTGGCACTGCAGACAAGAGCACGGTGCATGGCCTCGGAATCCTGCACGTGGTAGCCTGACCAGCACCTCAGCCTCTCCCTCATTAGAGCAGCCTGTGGAGGGCTCAGCCCAGCAGGCTCACGGGCTGCTGTGGAGAGGGTGTGTTCCCTGGAAGACGTTCTCTGGGCATCCTTCACTTGCCTGTAGGGATTTCCAGCATAACAAACAAAGGTCACAACAGGTCAGGTGAGGCTCTTCAGCATCCTCATCCTCTTTGAACTCGCCGGGTGTCCTGATGGGATAGCAAGAGAGTCGGGCAGACATGGGGACACAGGCACTGTCTGCCTTCCCCTGGTCATGCCACCCCTGCACACTCACATTTCTTCTGCCTGTTCAGGCTTTGTCTCTATTGCTTTTTCCACAGGTGCCTGGAGAGGACTTGTTGGCATCTGAGAGGAAGGAAACAACTGTGCATGTTCAGAGACCCCAGTGCAGCATTAGGGGGTGGTCCCCAGAGTAGACCCAGATGTTACTGGGAACCCTTCCAGTAGGGTGGGGCCAAGCCCGGCTTCCTGCCTGGACCCTGTGGAGTTGCTCAACAGGATTCAATGCTGCAGCCTGGGGGCCAGGAATCAGGGCAAGGCCAAGACTGTGGGCAGGAGGGCTGCAGAGGAACTTTACAGGCACTGAAGACCCAGAACATTAACTGCCACGATAAGACCAGGTCCCTCAGGAGGATGATAAGAGGAGAAGAGGGAGAGGGCCAGAGCTAGAGGAGCTCATGAGTCAGAGGGTGAGAGAGGGGAGGAAGGAGATAATTACATGCTGATGGTTGTCTGCACACTTACTCTTCCATATCTGCTCCAGAAGCTTCAGGGTGTTGGGAGCAGCAGCGGTGATGGGGCAGCCATGGGAAGGAAAGGGGAGAGTGAGAGTCGAGGAGGCACTGCTCTCCTGAGGCTGCGGAGCCAACCCCACAGGCTCCGGTGTGCTCATCTCCAGAGCCTTCTCTGCAGCCTGGATCACTTCCTCCCTCCAGTGGGGGAGGAGCCTCTGTCTTCCCACACACTTCCCCAGCCCTCACATTCTGTACTGTGCCCAGGCAGGGAAGGCCGAGGCCATGTCATCCCGTTCCTCCAAGAGGCGGCCACCATCTCCAGGATGTGGTGCACAGTACGTGATTCCCTCCCTCCTCCTCCTCTAGGGCCTGTCATTGCTCTTCTGATGACTCCCATGTCTTTTCTCCCTGTGGATCACCAATCCCGCTGCTCTCCAACAAAAAAAACACAGGAGGGAAGGGCAGGGCTGCACTGCCAGGCCCTCCATAAACCCATGGGTCGCACCCTAGGTGGGCAGCACCTATCACAGGCCTGGGGCTGAGTTGGGGCCTGTGGGACAGGGTGACAACCGATGTCACAGATTGAGTGTTGTATGCCTGGGATGACCTTAGGGACCTTGAAAATACTCAACCCTCACAAGAATCCCAGAAGCTTCTGAAAGCTTAGAAACGCTGTAATGGGACTCTAGGGAAAGCCCCTTGTCCACTGTCTTAATCCTCAGGTGAGGCTGCGGTTCTCAGCACGTGAATGAGCAGTACCTGCCAGGTTTTGCCTGAGCTGTGGGAGGACTGGGCGGGAGGGCACCTGGCAGGCCTGACACAGGGAACAAGCTGGGCCTGACTGCAGCATGGGACGCTGTCAGGCCAGAGTGGAGGGTGTGGCAAGACAAGTGACCCCTGTGCCAGCTGCCCAGCGGCTTCATCCTGGGCCCAGTGGATTCCAGGAACCAGGTTATAAGGAGGGTGTCAGCCTGCAGCAACACACAGCTGCTCTACACACATACCCTAGGATTCCCGCTGGCCACAGAGGGCCTCGGTGACAGCTGGACATTCAATTCTCAAAAGCCAATTCAGCTTCCATTCCTAGCTCAAGGATTTCGGACTGGGTGAGAAGTGGAGGCCAGAGCTGTGCTCGAGCATGGGATCCCCCCTCGGGTCTCTAGGATGGGGGGCACACTGAGTAATCCAGGAGGAGGATTCTCTACCTCAGGAGACCCAGGGAGTGCCCTGTGACCAGGAGCAGATGGTGAGGCCTGGACAGGAAGGTGCTGCTGCAGGTCCCCAGAGTGCAGAGAGAGAGGGTGGACTCCTGCCACCTCCTGGCACACGCGTGGAGGACTTTGTGTCCAGGGTCACACAGCACCTGTGAGGGGCTGTGTCCCACCTCACTTCCTGCACAGCGCTCAATGCCACACCTGCATACTCATCTCATTCTCTATTCACAAAGGTCGATATCCACCTGCCCAAAACCCAGGGCTTTGGTGTTTGCTGTGGCAC